>VZRR01003609.1:564324-712740 GCA_013398015.1 Oreocharis arfaki | reverse complement strand
CAACAAACCCAGTCAGCTCCTTCTGCCCTCATTTCTCTCACCATTACAATGCACTCTTGGAACTTTTCAACTTCAGGGAAATACAAATTCTTCCATTATGAATTATGTAAGAGGCATGAAATGCATGTGGGTATAAATACGACAAAAAACTTTTGCAGCCCATACGGGGTGACAAGGTGCAGAGGCAGTGCTCTTCACTCTTCTACAACTGAAGAGAATAGTTAAATTATACCTGTAGTGAGGTTTTATATACAGCCTTAAGCAACTCCACTTACAGCATCAACACTGCAGAAAGGGACACGTGACTTCTGAGCCCTTGGATACAGGATGACAGAAAGCAACCTGAATACACGGATACAAATCCCACTTAAGGTTACATCTGTCCTTTGCTGCAGACCCTAGCAATCTGCTATGGCCTACTTCACACTTGGTGAAACACACACACACTTGTACTCTGCCTGTTCAATACTCAACATAAATCAAGTCACTAATCATCACCGGAGGTGTTTGTTTCAACCAGGCTTTGTACCATTGGCACACACCAGACTGCAAAACTGTTCTTTGCTCTGCACAGCGTAAAGTCACAAGCGAGTGGCAAGAGGTGGTGGATATTAAAATAGCAGAATATATTGCAGACCAAAATAACCAAACACCTACAGAAGTGCAAAATATTGCATAAAAGCATGAGCATAAAATGAGAAGTAGGTAAGAGACAAGGTACTTCATCTGAAAGGTTTAAAACCAGAGGAGATGCAGTACCTGGCAACATCCTGTAGTACTGCTGGCATTAGAGATTCACATCCTCATCTTCACCATGAATATTCCAGCACACCCACAACATTTAACAAGCATTTTTTCACAGAAGGTACACAGGTTGATAGTAATAAGTCAAGTTTTACCCTAGGTCACACTAATATGGATAAAAATTACCATTAAAAAAAAGAGTGCTCACAGATTCTGCCAGAGTATAGAGGAAAACTTTCTTTTGCACTATTAAGAACTTGGCCTGAAGGTAAAAGGAAAGCAAGCGAGCCACGCAAAGCAACTTATTTACTCCCACTGTTCTTCAGTTGCGGCAGCTCCCTCAGGATGAAGACACTGCAACACAGTTATACAAGAAAATTGGAAGGACAGAGAAGCCCTGCTGAGAACTTATTGCAAGTGTGACACAAAACAGCAGCCACACGGCTAAAGAGGTAAATACAGCATGCTAAAAGAAAACGAGGTCAGCAAGTGGCACTGAGCAAAGCCGCCGGTCAGCGCTCACCGCGGTGCAGCTGCGGCGCCGGTCTCATTCTTTGTCGAGGATACAGAAGGAAAAAGGAGCTGTTTCCCTGCCGTTACCACTAGAGACTCCAGAGCTCCCCTCCGGCTGCCGGCAGCGTCCTGGAAGCTGCCAGCCGGGAGGGGGCCGGCTGCCGAGGAGCGAGTGCCGCAGCGCCCGGGAGCGTGGCCGCGGGGCAGCCGCCGCGGCGGGAGCGGCGAGCGGCATCCCCAGGGCGGCCGGCGCCTCTCTGCTCCTGCGGGCGAGCGGCGAGGCAGGAAAGGGCTTTGTCGCAGGAAATCTGCACAATAAGGGCCACCAAGGAACCTGCTCTTTGATCTTCCGTATCCTCTCTATCCCTTTTCGTTCAAAGAGCACCTTCTCAGGGAGATGACTGCTAGATCACGTCAGGTGATGCAGTTTTAATGTATCTCTTAGAAAGGTGTGCAAAGAACTATAAATAGAGAACCTGACTCCTAAAACAGATTTCCCTCCCCCCCCCCACATCATGTTTAATATACTAAGAACCTTTCCCACACTATAATTTCTTCTCTGTGTCAGAACAATCTCTGGTCCCCAGCTCATACATGAAAGCACAGAATGTTGCAGGGAGAAATCACCTCTCTCCTACATTTGCACGGCATATAGCACAATAGAAACACATTCTGGAGAGCCTAAGAACCGATGTAATAAAACGGCAAGTAAAAAAAAAAAATCAGTTAACACATGATATGTGAAACAGGCAATTCAACAGTCACAAAATAAAAATAAGGATTTAGGAGAGGGGAAAGGTATACTTTCAATTATATTTTTAAAAATCCAAACAAAAAAATGTCTGGGGAGAACATTTGTATTAACTAGGATTCACATGAGAAAAAAAACCACAGGTGGATGATAATAAGAAACAAAATTTAAAATTTTAGTAGTGACCTATAAAGTAGACATGACAAAATGTTTCGTACTGCATACCAATGTCTCCAACCACTTTAAAACCAACAAATACATCTCCAGACAGACAGACTGGTGAATGTTTCATTTCCAGAGCCAGCTTTACAGAAAGTTGTTTTGGGTTTCGATTTTTTTTTTCTGTTGCTGAGTGATGACTTTGTGACAAAAACCTACTCACAAATCAGTAACACACCAAAATTTCCATTTATAGTCACAAACTAAGACGACTGGACTGCATTTCTACCCACAGCCAAAGTTTCAATACTGACTTGGTTCATCCTAGAGGCAATTACACCAGCTCAGTGCTCTAAAAAGCAAAGCTGATCAACATGCAGTTACATTATGCAGACTTCATAAATCTTAGCAAGCAAGCACTGCAAGCAGCTAAACACATATGGGAGATAAAACTGGACAGAGCACTTGGAGAAATAAACAAGGAGACTGCTGAGCCCCAGATGCTTGAGCAAGCTTGTTTTCCACAACTGGCATGATTCTCACCTTGTCCCATATCTCTATTTCTCCTCCCGATCACTCAGTACTCTGAGACTGACTCGGGCCATAGGGGACCAGTTTTTTACTACCTCCTCCCACCCAGCTGCTTCCTAGGTCAACAACTCTGCCACAGATTTTGTCTATGGAGCAGGGGGAGGACTTGCCTGTAGCTGAAAGCAAAGTAGCAAAACCAGCATGAGAAGGTATGAGCTGAATCTGGACTGCTAAGCATGCAAAGAAAGCTGAGAGCGTGCCTATGCACAGTATTCTTTGATTCACTTCCCCCTCTCAAGCAACTTCTTTAGCTGTTTTCCTCTGATAATGACAGTGCCATCTGTTCTTACCATTTATCTGGTATCCCTACCTTTTGGGTATGGAAACATCCCTACTCACATAAAGCATTATCAAATCAATTATGTTCTGTTTATGAAAACATACTCAGTTGCTGGAGGGAAGATCACACAGTTATAAGCCAAGTGACTCCAGATACCAAACCACAAGATACTAGGAAGAAACAAAATCCTATATGCTTCTTCACATGACTGTCCTTTGCAGCTGTCTCTTTACTCAGTCAGGTTCCAGAGGAAATGCCTGCAATCTCCCCAGAACAGTCCCAAGTAAAACCAAACCCCCAGGTCTCCCAGCAATAGTCTGGCAGAATACATAAAATGCACTGGGCCTGGGAATGTTAATCTCTGGCAGAATTTGCCATGCTCTAGTTAAAGGACTGTAATCTGTGAAGTCATCCAGCACACACTGATGGGAATAAGGAAAAATATATTGGTGCACAGATGAGAGCCCTGACTGCACTAATGTTATCAGTTGAATTTATAATATTGAAATTCTATAGCCAACTTCTCAACAACAGCTCACTACCTTCATGTAAAGGACAAATGTGCCTAGGGAACCTGTAGAGCCTTCATCATTGGAGGTCTTTAAAAAGAAATTAGACATCTGCCAAAAATTATGCAAGTACAGCTGATTATTCTGTGGACAGACACCATCAACACATCCTTCTAAACTCACACCTAGAGAAGCTTATCCCTTAATCTATCCTAATTTGTAGCCTCAAAGTGGATTGATCTCTCCCTTCATAAGCTCCATTTCACCAGAAATCATTCCCAAAATAAATACAACTAATAATATGACACATCACAAAAAAGGTAAGTAGTCAGAAATCCTAAAAAGCACACCCAGAAGCTTTGTGTATTTAAGGATTGCGAATCACCCCGACAATGCTAATTAGCCAACAATGCTAATCAGGGTCAGTTCAGACAATTTCATCAAAAGTGAGGCTGTAAAATGGGGACTTAGGCTCACAGGAAGTCAGCAAACCAACAGAAAGGTGAATGATCTTCTCTATAATTATTTAGCAGTACCTCAGGACTTGAAAGAAAAGCACCTGGCCAGCGAAAAACAGCCCAGAGAGACAGGGACTAGGATTTCCCAGCAATGTTAGTGATCAACCAGAGTCCTGTGACCATCAGCCATGTTTTGTCCAGAACTGCAGATATACAAAGTGGGGAGTGAGAGGGTGTAAAGCTAAAATATGATAACTGAATCTAACCAACACCAGAGGGAATAAAGGCCTGAATTTTTAAAAGCTCAATTCTGATTCATGTGCGCAAATAAGTGTCAGATTTTGAAGAGTCACCTAGTACAGATGCAAGCCTTCTGAAACAAATTTAGGTAGTAATGCCACAGTAAGAATTAGCAACTATGGAGAACTTTTCAAAATGAATTCTGCTTGTTTAGGCAAAAAGGACACACAAGATCTAAGAAAATCCATTTTTGAGATCTCTTGGTAACTGCTCTCAAGTTCAAAAGGCTCAAACATGTCACATGGTTTCAAGCTCAGTACAGCTGTCCTGAGCATACTTCAGTTAACTAGGAATAATGATCAGCTAAACATTATTTCATAATTCTCTGCAATGATGTATATAAATGCCCAAAGAGCAAATTACACGGTTTATGATGCTTTGAAATTAATGTATTGAAATTCACTTGCTATCGCCTTCCTCCAAACCATAAGAGAAATTTATGTAGATACTCCTCCTACCACAAACTAGCAGGATAACCAATACAAAGGTACTTCCACAGACACAATGTTCCCTCAAAAACTTCGGGAAAAGAGCTTTGCATTTCCAGTATCTATTTAGCAACATTACAATTTATAGTTTCATGTCATGCCATACACATGAAATACACAGGTAAGATATTGTCTCATACTGTCAGGTACATTCAACACAGAGTCAGCTGGCAAAACATGTGCTTTCTTTTCCTAACATATGGCCCAATTACCATTTAGGCCACTATGCAGCAATCTTTTTATCAATTAGCACAAATAGTCACTAGAGCCTGGGCTCAAGTACTTATCTGACTACATACCTGCCCAGAGCTGTCTGCATAATAAAGTACAATATACTCAATGTAGTACATGAATCTCATGTTTATTTCACTTCCCATGCTTGGCTAGCTAAGAAACATTTGAAGACACGTGACAATTCTGTCAAGCCCAAGTAATCTGCTTTGTTTCATTTTTCTTTGCAGAACAACCATCAACTTATGTGATAAAAGATATCCCAGATAAAAACTAAAGGACAGTAAGATTCAGTAATGCAACTTGTGGGTCATATTGCTTGAGCTGCCAATACTGCACATTTGCAATTCCAAAATTCAGCTTATTTCATTTTCCCCAAGTTCCTGGAAGTTCTTTCTTGTAGCAGCTTCCAGCACCTTCAGTATGGTGGTCCCCTGCTGCCTCACCTAGATTTCAGAGCCACACCTGTGCTGTCTTGTCTTACCAGAGAAGAAAAGCTTTATATGGTTTGACTCAATGATAGTCGAGGTCTTTTCCAACCTTAATGATTCATTGACAGTTACTGAATGCCCATTGGGTATATGGAAACATGAAGCCATGTCTGAAAGTCCCAAGCAAAACTTCAGCAAAAAAGCATCATATCTCAACTGCAAGGGCCATGTCTCTCTTGCCTGTTGGTATGAACCCAAACACTCACAAATTGTACAACATAAACAAGGAAGAAGTTATTTACTTCCCCTCAACCAAGGGACCTACAGATAGCCTCTGACACACTTAACTAGTCCACATCTATAAGCACTCTGATGATAAAAAGCTATGTAATGTGCCAAGTATTCCTATTGAGTAACCAGCAGCTCAAAAGCATCTCGCCAAAGTACAGCAATAAGCTTGTCCTTTTAAACCTGTTCATAGTAATTATAGCTGTTAACAACAGATATTGTTCAGCTGAATGAACATGGTGAGACTTCAGCAAACAGCTCTCATCAATCTGACATTCTTACAAACATCCTTTGCTAAATGTCAAGTGAGATTTCCAGAGGGAAAGAAAAGTGTCTTTCTCCTCAGAAAAGGATGAAGTTTACACAGATAAGAACAGAAAGTGAGACAGAAGTGGAAGCAAATAACTGTTTTCAAAAGAGCTCTAAAATTACTGACAACTATACAAACTATTAATAATGGTTTGATTCTAAGCAGGAGAAAGAATCATTTACAGGGCAGAAAACTGCTTCTTTTGGACATTAGCATTACTCTTCATAGCTAAAGAAGAAACCAAGAAAACAGTGATTTTTAATTTTTTTTTCCTTCACATTTCAGTTCTAGTCCTTTGAAGAGTTATTTGGAAGTAGCTTGACATGCGTTAAACTGTTCATTCATTCTTTAACATCCCAAACAAAAAGATAAATACCTTAACTTGTGGCACCATGGCACATTTCATTATAATACTATGTTATTTACACAATTTCATTGTGTAGGTAGATTTTTCTGAAGGAACATTTATAATACCTTGCTGATTGGAATACCCAGTGTTGCACTGGACTTCCACCAACAGAATACCCTCATATGCTGACCCATATGAAAACAACGAATGAGTGAGCATTAAGTAGCAAGTAAGTATGAGTAACTTATGAGTAAGCATAAGTAGCAAGACACTCAAGTGCTACCCCAACACAAACACATCAAAATTACCAATATTTCAGTATCATTTTCTGCTTGAAAAGTGGCCATTTACCGTTTGGGTTTTTTTTAATCAAAAGGATACTAAAATATTTTTAAATGGTTATAAAGCACTTCAAAGAAATAAATCTCTAGCATGCCTTACTATGAGCATCTCACTTCCCCATGTGTATATTTGAATTGGAATAATTTCCACCATGTGAATGTACCTTATTACCAGTAACATACGTATTACAGTCCTCTACGTGTGTTTGACTTGTGCTGTACCCTTTCACATACACACAAAGTCCTAGCATCAGCTGGCATTTAACAAGCTGCCACAAGGAGTTATGTTTTCAGAAAAGCAAAGGCTGGTGGTCCTCAAAGAAATTTTCATAGTTGAAAGAAATACAGAAGAAGAATAGCCCTACTTCCACAGTGCTTTTCAAAATAGCCCTGAAAGACTTCAAGGACTGTTCTCTCTCCAAGCTTACAAAACTTCATGGACACTTCCACTTAACAGATGCATTTTTTTTTTCCATGGGGGAAGGAAAAAAAAAGAAAAGAAAGAGACCACTTTGTATTTCCAGGTTGAATCTAAAATTAATCACGCTTACACACTTAGAGTAAGTAGAATTACAAGTTTTTTTCCCAGCTGATGGATTCATAAGTATTAATGACTTATGAAATCACTTAGCCCATCTGTAAATCAAGCCAATAAATTTCCTACTGCAAGTTCTACATGGCAAGCAAGAATAAGGTATTACACATCAAAAGTCAAGTGGATTAACAAAAATTGAAATAATGCTTATTTGAATTCAGTCACACACCGCTACACTGGTAGTGAGGTTGACTATAGATAGGGGATCACTCTCCAAGTCATTAGAGTCTGGACATGACTAGTTTTCTGACAGAGACATAGGTTTAAGTTTTATAGTCATTTGAGCCAATTTCAAACTGAGATAATTAGAGGAAACTTCAGTATTTTACAGCTTTGGATTTGCACAAGTTTTAGCCCTTGGCCATAGCACTTTGCTGAAAAAGCTTTCATCTAGGGTAGAACTGAAGATTTCAGGTCTCCCAAATTTAGGACTTTGTGACTTAAAAACTACCTTAAAAGCATGACTCAGGTAAACGTAATGTGATTATGCACAGCTAAATCTACATGAATCATTAAACGAGAGTTCTGAACAATATTTGTCTGAATGGAATTTTACTCTGATTCCTAAAGATATTCTAAACCTACCAGCTATTCTAGCACAAAAGCAGCCAGATAGTCTCTCTCTTTCAAGGGAAAACGTTCATTGTTCATTTAGGAACTAAATAGATCCAAAGTACCGTCATTTACTTTCTGATACTCCACACTAACCAAATCTAACCTGGCAAAAGGACCCTGTAGCAGAGAAATAAAAAATTTAATATATAAAGGGGAGGGGTGTGGAGCATTTGTGTTCTTCAATCTAGGAAAGAAATGGATTTTATAAATTTTTTGTTGTTCCAAGGTGCAAACAACCATTATTCATTACAGTTACAAGATCTTTTAGTCTCCTTCCTCAAACCAAGTACGTTAATACAGCAACCTCTGCATCCCTGACAGGGCAGAGATGGCTCAGCGACTAGTGGTCACATTAGGCAGACCAGTTTCATGAAAAAAAAACCAAAAAACCACCCAAAACCAAAAACAAAACAAAAAAACCCCCACAAACCAAAGAAAAACCCACACAAAACACCACGCATCAGAGGGAATGATCAAAACTCATACACCACAAACAAAAGCATTTTTTTCTCTAAACATTAAGGCCTTTTTTTTTCTCTTACTCATCGTCAGTGTCTGAAGTAAGCTTAGGTCATTGTTCGGTTGCTCAATTCCTTCATTACTCAATGAACTGATTCAGCAAACTTACTGTCATCAGCATCTCTTCTTAACACAGTACTTAATGTCCTGAGCCTTAGCAGGCTTTTCAGATCAAAAGCAGGTAACAAATAAATTATAGACCTGTATCGGAGAAGTTACTGTTAAGAGCAAAGGAAGCGGGGGTATTGGGAGAGGTAATACGGTCATTTCACCTCATTTTTATTGGATTCACGTGCTTGCCTGTAAGCATGTTAAGCCACAACAATACCCGCAGCTAATGAACTAATGCGTTGTTAGCATCACCTCCGCCTGTTCGCTTAGCGGCACGATGCCCTAACGCGGTCAGCCCCGCCGCCTCCCCTCTGCAATCAGGCAGGAAAAGCGGCTGGACCGGTGCTCCACGAGCCCTGCTGGTGGCTGTTCCCAAGGCTTGCGCTGCACCATAATACACTGAATTTAGAGGAGGCGCTTCTTTAAGAGCTACGCGTAAAGCAGCTCCAGGTCACCATGAAAACAAACCGATTTTTAAACTGCTTTCAACCGTGATAAAACTCAGTAAGGAGATCAGAAAAAACAGCAAAGATTCAAAGATTTAAAGTAGAGACAGGGCTCCCTTAAATGGTCTTTTAATGCTGGGCTTCAGATAGTGTCTTTCCAAAGGCTTGCGGAGGAAGCATCGTGGAGAAAGCTTCTATAAAGGGAAGAGGCAAATGGCCGTAAACAAAACAAAAAGCAACTAATATTTGGAGACAAGGTGGGGGGACACTGGTTCCAACTCCAGTTGAAACTTAATCGTCTTTCCACAGGCTAAAACAAAAACAAAAAGGTCATCTAGAAAGTTTCTGATAGTTGCTCACCTCACAAGTACAGGAAGTTTTAGTGTTTTGGACAGAAAATGAGCTTCTGTTGTAGCAGAAGTGATTATGTCAGAAGCACTTGAAACTTCTGAAATAATAGATATGTGTATATGCTCATACACACTATTTCTAGTTGTATAAACAAGAATCAGAATGGATTTCTTAAAAAATACTTTCTTATTCTCTGAATAAAGTCTGAAAATGTTAGTGTCATGCAGTTTTAAGGGAACAACAAAGACAGCAGAGACAAGAGGAGTATCTGTATTTACAAAGATTTTAAGTCAGAAGGCAAAGTCAGTTCAAGTCATTTTCTAAAAGAAACTAGCCCAAAGTATTTTGATACAGACACAACCTCATTGACAGTGACAGAACTCCATAACAAGACTAAAGTGTTACTAACTGTATTCTTTAAATCATAGTTGTATTTATGCAGAGGATGGCAGGGACTGTCTTGAAGGACTCAGTGCTTTTTCTTGTTCAGATTTGGAATTTTAAATTCTTTTTAAGCTTTCTAGGGGAAGACTATACATACGTAATAATGAATGTAAATATATTGTTTAAATTCTCTGTCATATCCAAGAACTGAAAGCATTAAACCCCCCCGTTTCATCACCTCTTATGAATTTGCAAGTTCTTAACACATTAATTTCCGAAACCGGAACTCAAAGCCACCATCTTTATGAGCCATTTTAAACAAATCTTCTGTACCACAACAAATGAGAAGGGGTTAAATGTTACAGTGCTGTTCTGTGCTTCAACTGTAAATAAAAGCCTAAATTTAAATATATTTGCTCTGTAAAGGAATACATCCCAAGATGGGTGAGGGTGAAAATTCGCTTCTTAATAAGAATTTTCTATTTTTGGATCCTTCAATCAAGTTCAATAGAAAATAACAACCCAAACATTAAATGCTACGGGGTAGTTCAACAAGTACAACAAGAATATGTTGCATTCATGTTTTATTATAGTCCACAAATTTAAGAGTAATCACCCCAATCATATTACTTTTTGATGGAAGCCTATAATCTTCGTATTCGTTAAATGCCATATGGATCACCTTCAGGGGGCAGAGATTCCTCAAAATTTGTGACTGTAAGGTTCAATGCAGCACAGTCTTAACTTTGTTAAAACTCTTGCTACCAGTGTTATTTTATCAAACACTGCAATCAGAGCCTTCACTGAGATCAGCTGGCTGCTGTAGAGTCGGGAAGCCCCGGAGCTGCTGCAAGGTCCAACTCTTCTGAGTTTACCAGTCAGTGTCCTCAGACCTGTATTTGTCATCAAAAGTTGCCCTATGCAGCTACAAAGCAATTAAAGCAGCTCAACACCTGTACGGGTTTTGTAATATTCATCTCTATTATTCAAATTGATCTCCTACTTTGTTGTTTCTACCCTTGGGGGAAACAGAACCAACCTTGCAATTCCAGAGCAAGATTTGTAACACGATGTATTAGCATAAGCTGCTGTACAGACTGTGGCTGGATCTTCACACCCCACTGTGAACGGGAGCTATGCAAAACAATGGAAAGCGAGACACAGCCTCCAATACAGCAAGTCAGAACTTCATGGTTGATTTAGTGACTCAACCCTTGCTTAATCCTTCTCAAATTATTCTTGAGCTGGTGTGGAAGAGAATGAGTCAGAAGTTGCTTGCATATTTCATCTCCATCCTTACCGGCAAAGGGCATGCAAGCAAGCAAAGAAAAAGAATGAATTGACAATGGCAATATTTACAAACAAAGCCAAGACTAACCTTGCTAATGACACAAAAACTGCCCACTATCCTGACATGCTGATCCATTTTTATTGCCCTCATCCAACGTGAGCAGCAGTTGCATCAGTTCTAGCAAGTGCTTGTTGCAGGTAGTTGAGATGCAGGCATCTCCAGTGTGATCCATTTCTCCATTTGTCCTGCACTACTGCAGCACAGTTTTAAACCTATTTAGCCAATGAAGGTAATGCAAAAGGCAGCAACAAGGCAACACTAGTGTGCTGATCCTCACTCCTGCCTGGGGAGGAGCAGCTTAATACGGTCATTTTGGCATTAAAGGTCACAGGTAGCCAAAGACCAAACATCTGACCCTTACAACAATGCATTGGTTGGGCATCCCACTTTGTTCCAGTTCTGCCAGTTTAAATAGTATGATCTCTAAAGGGAAGTATTGCTTTATCTCACAAAATGACTGCATTTTAAAAGCCATTCAACAACAAGTTCAAAAAAAAATTACTGCTTGCAGAGTGCCTGCAAGTAGAAATTGAAAGCCCAAGTAAAAGCATTTCCTCATTTTATGAAACTTGGGGCATCATATGTATAATGAAATGCCATTAAAGATATTTGTTACTGTAATACAGAGAAAGCAAGTTAATCAGAAATAGCACAAGTGTCAGAAGTACACAAGGTGGTGGCAGGGAAGCTTCCCATTTTTGTCCTGAGGAGTAGTAGCCAGGCACTGGGGGAGCAATTTACCAGCATAATGCAATAGCTCAATAACAGTTTTATTAGTCTATACAGTACATAAATCTATACACTCTTTATCCTACAGGAAAACTGGTCACAGAGAAAGCAAAAGCAAGTAAGAACACAAAATAGCTGTATACACCTATAGTACATCAAATATAAGACTTATTTCTGACCATACCTACCTGAATTTTGTTCATGTCAACAAGCACAGAAAAAGAGCCTGCTCCCTCCAAAGGGGCCAGAGCACTACCCTAAAGGCAGTGCATGTTTCCAGTACTATTGGGGATTATCGTATCTAATGGATAGATCATGTATGAGATCACTGATTAGGTATATTACTTTCTTTTGTCTACTAAAACAATAGAATTCAACAGACTTCCAATCTGGGACAGAAGCAAGGACAAAACACATTAGTTTCATCTCACATCACCCACACATCAACTCCTCTATAGTAACATCAATTCATAAAAATAAAATTGATACTCTAGAGAACTGAAAAAAAAAAAAAATAATCCCAACAGCTCAAGTAGCAGCCTTTAAGATGTGATGTTAAAAGAAGATCCAAACCACCATAGTACTACACTAGTAGTCTTGCTCAAAACATTTTTAGTGTAGGAGCATATTCATGATTTGTTTTGGAAAAGGAAACAATTAAAACATTTCTTTTGCTTTGTAATATTAAAAATTCAAACAGTATTACATTAACAAAAGGCAATTTCCAGTCCTATTACTAACAATGGTAAAAAGCCCATGTAGCCTTAAATTCTTAATGTTTTCTAGTGTCTGTGTTATCCTACTAAAATCAAATGGAACATCAGGGCCTTTTGTAGAAGACAAGCTCTTCTTGCTCCAGTGACCTTTTCTCCACTGCTTCTTGTAGTGCTCACCACTAGGCTTAAATAATTAAATACGTCTCAGCCTGAAGTGACTTCAGAAATGCACCTACATTTGAAAAGTACTATTTAGACAACAATTTGTAGAACAACTGGAGGTCAAATGTTTATTCTCATAAACTGATATCCTTATTGGAAGTACCTACTCATTTCCATTGCCCGAGGGCATGGACAAGATCATGAAAGCAGCCTCCTAGTACACCAATGACAGTTTAACAATATGGAAAGAAAGAAAGATAACTATCAGGAACATTCAGAAGTAAAAGAATTTAAGCGTTAAAAGCTCAGGCATGGCTTCTGCTTAAAAAAGGAGACCACTCTCATTGTATAGAAGACATGAAACTAGGACAAAACAACCTTAGGAAATAATTACTCCTGTTACATTTAGAAAGGAATGGTATTTTTTCAAAATATTCATAGATTTACAAAGCACATTTTGTAAAGTCATGACTTTTCCCCTCCCTCAACAAAAACAAAATTCACTTCTACCAGCAAAGTAAACATTTATGAATATCAGAGCAGTAACTCTATCCATCTCTACTTCCTCTGTATCCTCAAGGCCATGACTTTATAGGGTTTCCTATATACTGCTACAGTTCCCCTTCCCATATTCAAAAGCATAAAGAGAAGGGTGGTTTTGGGGGAGCTTGTTTCCTGCTGACACCAACATACACATTTCAAGGAGGCTCATTCCAAGACAGACAAAGAAGTAGGTTTATGTCACAGAGATAAGAGATGATGAAGTAAGCTGTTCTTCTCCACTCATAGACCTCAGAATCTTCAATTACGTTCCAGATGGAAAAATCATTGAAATGTTCATAATTTAAAGTGAAGCTTTGATTTCAAATAGGAAATTACATTACATAAATAAAGGTTTTTTTGAGAGATATTTTAAAAAGTTTCTCCTGCCTTTCTACATTCTGTAAACATGTCTAGTAGAACATGTAAATCATATAATATAATATAAAAATATAATGTTCAATGAGACAGGTGTGGAACTTCTCTATTCACGTAAACGAAAAGAAAGATTTTGCATCTCCGCCTACTTCAGAAAAAGAATATAATAACAAGAATTAAGGCAGATTAAGAGACTCTTTTAGGCAGCTTAAGACCCTTAAGCACACACTCCCAAGCCAAGTATTTATAATACAAGAAGTCTCCTAGTTACCTCTCTCAACTGTCACTGTTGTCAGTATTGCATAAAGCTGCTTAAACTATAAAGCTGATTGTCAAGGGAATCCCAGTCTGAAGGGATCTTTTGTGGTCTGAAAGGGTTGTGACTTCTCTGTAAAAGGAGGGCATCGGGTTACTGCGGCCAGCCTTGAATATCAATGACAAAGGCGGAGAAGGAGAGCTCACAAGTCAGGCTATGCACTCTCTCTCCCTTACCACTCATCTAAACCACATGGCAGTTGCAGGGCAGGACAGAGCCAAGGAGGACGAGGGCAATCCTTGCTCCCCGAGGCCACTCTCCGGGAAAGAGCACAGACATTCTCCTGCAGCTCACAGGAAAACAAGTGCCTCTGAGCAATGCTACCGTACACAGCCCACTCCACTACAAGCACCCACTGCAATTTCAAGGGCAAAAAACCACGTGGAACTGGTGTGATACGAAACATCAAGAGGAAAAAGAAAAGGGTTTACTTCCTGGTGGCACAGGTTACATTAATCCAGCCATATATTAACTCAGCCAAATTCCTTTGCATATTCTAGAGCTGGTAATATAAAGCTGTTCATAATTTTTTAGTTGCTAAGGATGGTCAAAGCTTACACAGTTTTGGCTTATATTTTTCATGGAAGACATGGCTGATTACATAAAAACTGCTGTTGTCAAATATTCTGGGGTCTAGTTCATGATCTCCAGAAATCATAACATTTTCTTTTCCGGTAATGAAAATACCTACCCATTCAGTTCTATTGCATGATACACATTTTCCATGTATGACTTGATTTGAACCTATTTCCGGCTACTCGGGCTCTTAGATACCTACATAGTAAATTATCTCTTCTGCATGCCTCTGATTGCTTCAGGCTTTCTGCATTCAACTGATCCTAACATTAACTATTTTTAGTTAATGAGAGGAATGATTGCATAGCTGAACAGATAAAGAACATGACTTTAATATTTACAATGCAATTTAAATGCAATAACTGAAGAGTCTTTGGTGGGGCAGTACTTCCACAAAGTTCTGTTCTGACTTGAGTTTTATTTTTACTTAATATATATTCCTTTATTTAAGGAACTGTAGCTCAAATTTCCTAGACAAGTCCAAGCCTTAAGTTTTCAAAGCTTTTTTCAAGAGAGCTCCAAATCCCTTACGGAGTTTTCATAATGCCACTCCTGTTATTTGCCGTATTCAAAATAAAAACAGAGACCTGAGATGTGACTTATTTCTGAAGCATATGCTTGAGATGCTTAAAAGAACACTCTACAACCCATTTTCTCCCAGTCAAACGCCCAAAATACACTTTGCATGCAAAATGAAAACTTTCTTCCACATGCAGTCTGACAACACAATTCCTATTTATACTCTTGCAATAGGAAACTACTTTTGCCTTTGGGGTAATCTCTGAATTCACCTTATTCCACCCTCTTCTCTCCAGTTTTTCCTATTGAACTTTCTTCTTTTCAGAAGGCAGCTACTCTTGCAGGTTTTAAGTAGGTAGATAATTCAGAGTGCATAATTTTCTTCCTGAAATAACCAAGGGTATAGTGAAGATTTATTGGTTTGCATGAAATGCACAGTTATCTTCAGTGGCTCCAGAGAAAATAAAAAATAGGTTAAAAAAAAAATCAGCCCCAACATGAGAGCTTTTGGAAAAAGGCCTAACCCTCAGAACATTCACCTTTGCTTTGTCCCTTCAACCAGAAGCTACTAATGATGCTTTCAACAATGGTTAACTGATGAACAAAAAGTGGTGAGGGAGAAATCATACAGACGAAGAAGTGCCATCCCTCTGTTTACACAATTATACCAAAATGATGTGTTTAATATACTTAATAAGCTAGTGATGCACCACTTCTAGTATTGAAGCATTTCTTTTCTTTCTCATTTGCCAATTTACTGCTGGGACACCAAAAAAGACAGTGAAGTTTATATACTGGTAGAAAATTTGTAAAAGCAAGCCAAGGTTCTACAAAAAGTATGCCCACTTCTTGATAGCCCCATGTTGCACTGACAGCATTTTCTCCCACAACTAAATAAGAGAAAGGGGAGGCCCTCTATTGCTCCCACAGGGAGTTAAATGAAATTAAGCAAAACTCTTCTTCCAAAGAAGAGTTACTGCCCTGCCACCTCACTTGTCATCTTTTTTTCATACCAAATCAGCTGTTTCAGAGAAGCTAAACAGAGACTGATATAAGTCTGTTCTTACTCCTGTAAGCAGGACAGACAACGGGACTGGAACTTACCTTATAGTTACTAGTACATGCGGGACTTCATGAGTCCTCGACATAAATTTAACCTACCGAAACAACATCTAAAATTACCAAAGAGGTTAGGATGGGCCTCATGGAAAAATCTGCTGGCCACGGGTTGCAAGCTCAAAGATACGTAAAAAATGCAAGAAGAGAAGCCCTTCGTGCCTGCAGTTAAGAGCTTCATTTAAGCATGCTTTTGTTTTACACCTTTCTTTAGCCTGCGCAAAGCACAGAATACAAAATACTTACCACTGATGGCCAGTTGAGTAAAGAAATTTCGGCAAACTACAAAACAATTGTCCATGTGCTGAAGAAACTTTTTGCACACTGGGAAGAGACCTAGATTTCTTGCTACAGTTCTGCCTCTGCAGTATCTGTTCTGAGAAAGAAAGTCTCCAGTTTCTGAAGAAATCTCTACCCACCACCCTCCCCCAGGATCAATAGGATTCTACCTTATGTAACCACTCTAAGTTTGGCAGCAAGAGCTCTTGCATGGCAGCATCTTGCAGATTCTGAGAACACCAAAACACTAAGTTTCTTCCTCAGCAATATGAAATGGCTGTAGAAGACTCAGCATACCACTGGGTCATTTGATCTTAACTTTGAGAATTTCACCATCACTATCTTAGCAATCTGAAAAGTAACACCCTCTAGAAGCAGATACCCATCTATATATACACCATGCTCAGCACTACTCTTTTGGACCACTCCTGAAAGCTACAGTGTCTAAATAAACATATTCTCATTTTTAAAATTTTTGTTGTACGAGTCAAAAGTACATGAACTTCTGCACTAATTTGATAAAAATATAAGGAACTCCTACTATTAAAGGATGCCTTCTTAGCTACCTCAATCTGTGAAAAGCTAAATAATAAGTAGCACCACAATGGGTGTCTTCTCTAAGCAACCCAATTAACTATCTTTTTGACAAGCTAAGAAATTAAGCATATCTCCCAAACTTCACTTTCACACTTCCAACTAGGAATACTGAAATTGGTTTTAGAAATCAAACTTAACTGGGTTTAGATTCAAGACTCTTAAGCAGCATATTATCTACCATGTTTGCTTGGTAGCCCAGGAACAGGAATTTGGAGTCTCCTTCACTCCTAAACCTTATCCTTTGACACAGAATGAAAAGAAATGGGAAGGAGAGTAATCCAGAAGGGGAGAGGGGAATGCAATTTACTTCATTCACCTAACTTGTCAATTCAAATAATGTATTTTTGATTTCATTTTTCTTCAAGTTGCAAAAAGTAAATTTTACTTACTATTAATTCTTTTAAAGAGTTAAGAACCCTAAGTCCACTTGCACAAATTTCCAGTGATCAGACCATTTGTCAAAGTAGTACACGTTCATAAGCAATGTGTTCCCGATAAACTACTCTTTCCTGCCTCCTTATTTCAAAACCAGGCCAGTGCCATCACATTAGTGTAAGATAATATTGCGGACCAACACAATGAGTCAGCAATCAAAATGACGTGTTCTGCCATCCCACAGAGCTTGTTCTTTTGGTTTAAGTCCTGGAATTGCTGGTACACGTCCTCTCTCCCATCCTCCCCTTACTTCTATGCCACTGCACTGCTTCAAGATTGCCTTACCAGTTGTCAGCCCAGCTTGTTTCAGAAGAAAGAATTCATGTGTAAAGTACCCTGGGTCTCAGAAACACAGAAACATGTGCTGGAGAAGGTTAGTGCCTGGTTGGCTGACTTCAGCAACAAGAAAAGGAAGCTGCTCAATTAACTGGAACTAAGTGAAAAAGAAATTTCAGTTATCTTCCACTTATTCTTAAAACAATGTTTAGGCAATTCAGCTCATGAGAATCTCATTGTACCCATATTCCTACTGAGACTCTTTACCTATGACACACTTACTGAAAGACCTGTGCAGGCCTTTCTGTCATATTCCAGCAAGATGCACAAAGCATAGTGGATTGAGCTCACGCAAGCAGCCAAAGAAAACAGAGTAGCAAGCACTTCACACATTAGGTGAGACTGAAGGCATATGGGGCATTACATTATGAAATGCAATTGAAATTCTAAGGGTCACTAAAATGAAACACTTAATATTCTTTTTACAGATTAACTACAGGTTTGGGTTTTTTAAAAACAAAAAACCCCACACAGTCCAACTGGTGCTAAAGCCTGTTCCCACATAAAACCTGCTAGAACTGAGTATTATTCATTTCCGTTCTTACCATAAGAGTAGCAATGGTATTAAAAAACAAAATTGATCCTGTGATAACATGTTATGTTACATTCAATACCATGTATAAGAGATACAAATTCTCCCCAAAATAGCAAGTGTGACAGTATAATTAAGAAATCTGAATCAAAATCCCAGAAAAGTTCTGATGAAAATCTACTAAACCAACACAATTGGGGGAACATGGGAAGAGAAGCACAAGGTCTCGTCTTCAGTGAGCCCGTTAAAATACCAAATAAACACCGTTTGCTTTATTCCGCAATATAAGGAGACAATGAAAAAGCATGACTACATGAAAAAACATGACTAATAACAGCTGGACACCATAATACTTCTTTTCCAGCTTACAGGTGACTGTGCTTCCACTCGGTTTAAGGCAACGCTACTAAATTATACTCCATACATCAGAATACATAGAAATGGAAGTGAAGAAAAACGTGTCGTCTTTTTCGCCAGAACATCAAAGTTTCATCTCCAGACAGAACATCAGTCCCCTGTTTTCATCTCGTCAACATCTCTGCTCTGGTGGTCTCATTCTATACTTCAATTCTAAAACCAGGGTAAGGCTCTAAAAATCGTGAGTTGTTATTTCTTCTCACACACACACTTTTTTTTTAGCCCTCATTACACGAAGACTGTTCCCATAGTTAAAAGAGAACATAGCTCATTGCCTGGTGAAGTAAGATTGCTCTGCTACATGCAGTTGAGGCTTGAGGAAAGTACAATGAGGGAAAACTGTGGCACACTGCATCCTGCCCAGAAAGAGGTCTGTTTGTCATAATCATATAGAGTAAATGCACATGCAACACAGAAGCATCACTTCCAGAAAATGAGGGGAAACACACCTATAACCAGTTTTCCTTTCTTCCTTAATCCATCTTTAAAGCTATTATGCAAAACCAGTGGGAAATAGAGGGACTGACTGACAGGATGCAATAATATAAAGTGATTTGATTACTCTGAAGCAGAGCCTTTTCATTAAGTTTTTAGCTTTACAACACAGGATCTATTACAAGAAGGGTCATTATACTTCTTGGTACCAAATAGATCATCCTATTTGATGTATCCTTATATTTACAAATTCGATGCAATTCCCCTTTTCTTTGCACACATTATATATGTATACATACTTATAGAAGCCCCTCAGCATCTGGTTATTCAGTAGAACTGTATTTTCATCCCTGTCTTTGTACACTACATATCCAGCTATGCAGTATTTCAGAGATACCCTATTCTTCACTATTAGTCATTTATATTCATATAATTGAAAAGGCATGAGTACCTAGCAATTGCACTTGGAGAACGAAGCATCTTTGAAATGTATTTACAGATGGTTTGCTTACCTCCTCGGGAATGCTAAGTACTATCAGTGCAGCAATAAAAAAAAAGCTCAACTACAAGAGCTCCGTTTCTATTGCAGTGCAATGGTATTTTATTTCTATTATTTAACGGAACGATGGAAAGGCTACAACAGTCATACTGTTACAGTAGAATCTGCATTGGTGGAAGGGGGTGCAGGGGGAGGAGAAGTGCCAGGTTGAAATACTGAGTAGCACCACAGCAATACAACTGATAGACCTCCAGAAATTCTGGAGTGCCATGAACCATGCTGGATGAGGCACTTACTTTGGTCACCTGAGGGCTTAATAGCACCCCCATCCCAAAAATTAAAGGCCCACAAGAAACCATTTGTGATTGGCACTTTATACCATAAGAGCTATTACTTTTTGATCCTACATACTGCATAAATCCTGTAGCAAAAAAAAAAGCAGCAAGCAGCATCCAAAAGGTTAATGAGAAGCAAACAGATGAACTTCATGTAAGTGGATACACAAATCCACAAATTTCTATTTTGCTACCTTCTCCTTTGGCTAACAGCAGCAGAAACAGCTCTGTACTTACATATTCATCATTCCAGAGCTGACTGAAATGCAGAAAAAAAAAAACTAGACAAGATTTATGAAAATATGGAGGCTTCTACTGAAGATACTGTATAAACTGTATTTCTTGCCCATTCTAGATACTTTCCAAATATTTTAGCTTGTTTAATTAAAAGATTTCTCCTCCTAGAAATTCTAATACCTTTGAAATAAAAGGAGCTTTATAGTGCTATTTAACTAACATTTTCCAGGAGCCTTGTAGATTATTATTTTGCAAGCATTTTTACTGTGCAAATGGCAGAGGAAGGAGGAAAAAAAAATAGAAAAGGAAGTAAAAGGGGGACGCAAATTACAAGAACAGACTTTACAAACACCATACTCTGTATGGACCCTGTACTAATGTTTTAGTCTTTTTCCCCTACTTAAAGCAAGCAAGCAAGCAGGAAACAAACAAGGAAACAGAAGGGGTAGACAATCCCCTGGACTCACCTTTAGTACAGTCCCTCTATAAACTTCTCAGAGAGAAATTTAAATTCCTCCAAGTGGATTTGATTCTTTTAGCTTTTTTCTTTCTCGAGTCACACAGAAGCAAAACAATCAGTTTTCAGAGGTTCCATTTACTGCTCTTCCATCCCCAGCAAAATGCATCCAGGAGACTATGCCAAAAGTAAGCCCAGAACTCAAAGGCAATTGGAAAGGGAGCGTAGGGGGTTGCTGAAGGACCAGATTGTGAAATTCGGTAGCTTGAGCACAGAAATATCCTACTGTACAGTATACCTGGCTTCTTGCTCACCAAAAAACTGTAGTGCAAACTGTCAGTAGTAGCCTCCAATAGCTGCTGGGTGTGCTGCAGATGGTATGTCTCACTGTTACCTTCCCAGATGGGTAGAGGATTCAGAGAGCAGCAAAACCAGGGGGTCGCCTCCAAACCAGGTGGATTGCCAGCCACTCATTCACTCAGTCCAATTAATCAAGACAAGAACAGCTCAGTCACCGGAGGTATCTCCTTCCAGGGTGCACAGGATTATGGCAAGGTTATTAATCTTGCTTTGCTGCATCCCCCCCACCCCCTACATTCAGCAGCCTGCACCGAGATGATTGCCAGCTCTGTCTCTGTCCCTGTTCTACTGCATTTTGCTCAGCCCTCTGTTGCTGCAAGTGAAACACAGAGGAGGGAGGAATACTAATAAGGTGGTTAGCTACAGTTTCTTTAAGGCATTCTACATACTGTGCGCGTGTGTGTGTACGTGCATGTGTGTGTGCATTTTCCACAGGGCGATCTCGACTTCTTGGCAGACGAAATAGCACTTGTTTCTATATCAAAGTCTGAATTAATCTGGATTATCACCTAACGAATATCAGAGCCAGCAATTGTATTTTACTTAGGATAAGAGGAGGGTACTAAATGGTCTAGAAGATTAGGACGGCAGCAGTGGTTATAGGGAGAGGGAGTGGGGGGTTGGTAGTGTAGAAACCACACTACACCCAAAAGAGCATAATCTGTTAAAACATTTGTTCCAAAGAGATTATTTTAGCAATGTTTTAAAGTCATTCTCATGTCCTGTACCAGTTGGTATATTAAAATCAGCACTATATTATCCATCTTTAGATTAGGCAGCAATATGCAGAGTCAAGTAAATATTTTTAGAAAAGAAAAGATTTCTGGCAGGAAAAGAAAAAATTAGAATGTCAGTAGAGGCAGACATCCAGCACTGCATTTATGAAGGTGCTTGAAATTCCCTCCTTTACTGAGAATTGCTCTGCCAAAGCCTTTCACTTACGAAATGAGTTTAGAGTTCTCAGTCCAAGAGCCAAAACAGATTTTCCATGTATCACCTAAATAGCTGACCTGCACTGGTTAATGAAGCTGAGTGTTCTGCTGTGGTAAGTACAAGTCCTAGCTGTAATTCACTCATAAAATATGAAAACAGTCATATTGCCGTTGCTCTCCCACAGGTAATTCAGACCCTCTGCATCAGGTTCAGGATGCAAACGCTGCTGTCTCACTTGTCATCCATAATTTCAGCTTTTTGCAGCTGATGACACTTCAGACTCCTTCAGGAGACTGAAGACTGAGACTCCTTCAAAAACATGAAAGCAAAAAGAAACCATTCCTCAGAAGCAGTTCTGGGATTACTACAGTAAATTATAACTATGTGGGGCTGTTGAGGAACCAGTTCATAGGTCTGAGCAACCAAAAACACTTGACAGAGCTCCCTAAAGAATGAGCTACATGAAATGAGTCTGGTGCTTCATATTACAGAAAGAGCTACCACCACAAGTTTCAGCAACCAAACTGTAACTGAACACGGTGGAAATGCTTTGGGGAGTTTTAGATACACCAACCACAGGACAGCTGGCAAGGAAGCCTGGATGCACTGACCGTGGCACTTGTTACTGCTGCTGTAGCACAAAGGACTGCAATGTACCAGGGCACTATCCATAAGCACTGTGGCCACAATATTTAATAGTAACATGGAGTAAAACTTCTACTGTTAAGTAAACCCTGTAGTTTTAACAGCCAGTCAACTTGCAAAGCCACACAGCATGAGAAGGAGGCTGTGGTATCTGGAAAGAAAAATGTAGGGCACAGTTTCAGAAGATGGAACACCTGCACTGTTTCACAAATCACACGTCGCCACTTGGGCTTCTGTTCACTTTTTCAGCTAAAATTGCTGTATAATTTAAATCTAAAATGATTTATTTATATAAAAGCCCACTGAACCAATAGGAGAATTTGTAAATGGTAACTGTTTTTTCTTTACTGCAATTATTTTGCTTGTCCACCCTATCCTTTCTTCACCCTCCATCCTATTCCCAAACACTGCATGACATCTTATGTTGCTGTTTTCTTGACTTGTGGATCTTAGAGAGGATTCTCACTCATCCACAAACATAAACATGCCTATCCACATAGGAACACAAGCAGCCACAGTAGCTTGGACTGAAGATCCATCTAGCCAAAGTTCTGCCTGTGTTGGTCACTGTCACAGGCAACCATCAGATCAAGGCAAGCAAATGGTGGTATTTCACAAGTACACTGTGCCAGCCTTTAATTGTCAGTGCCACAAGGAGTTGCAAAGTCAGAGACAGGAATGCTCTGCACACTTTAGTATGACACTCACAGATTCATAGACTTCTGTCATAAGCAGCCTGGACTCATTTCCTCATGCTGAGAAGCCCTGATGCATTTGCCTACCCTTCATACTGACTTTGCTCTGTTCAGTCAAACACTCTCATCACTAACCTTTTCCACCTCATGCAGTGACCAAAATGCCGTGGGCACGCCCCGCGAGTATAGCACTGCATTGTCGCTTTCTACTTCGAGAACATCTCATCCCAGAGCACATACTAACAAAGCTAATGGTATGTTCTGCTTTATAAAACTGTGGCATGAGTAATTTTGCTACTCTCAGATTAACAACTTCATCAGTGATATAACATTTATAGTTCTAACTAGTCAGCTAAGGTTTCGTAAGGAAGACCTCCCATCTAGACCAAAGTCCACTGTGGACAGCTTTTTCCATGACCTTTTCCTAGGTGCAGTCAGAATTGCTTGAGTAGATAAAAAAAGATACTCCAAAGCTAATTAAATCTATTCATAAATTTAATATTTACAATCCATGGGACTGGAACAACAGGAAAAGTAATTAAACTGACTTGCATTCTAATTTCCATTTCTATGACACAGAATACATGTTAGAGAAGGGGAGGGGAGGAAAAATTAAATGTTGTGCAAGAATAAGTAATTGCTGGTATTTTCCAAATATCCTTCATCATAATCCCAAAGGTGGAGACAAGGGCTTTCGTCCTACTTCACCTGTCCTTATGCAGTTTTTAAAACCATACTACTACCTGCTAATTACTTTAACATTAATTAAGGAAAAAGCATTCTTTGCACTTCTAGGAGTTTTTTGATTTTGGGTTTTTCCCCCAAAACAGGCTGTACTTTGGCCATCTCATCACTCCCCTGATTACTACAGTCTTACAAGCATCTTTGCTCATGTTCCCACATTATGGTTAAAAGAAAGGCAGTTTACAATGCAGTATTAACCAGGCAGATACACCACTCCCTTCCCCCATTCCAACTCCCAAGGAGGCGGGGGGGGCGGGGAAGAAACTTGACTTCAACTCCCTCTCACTCTGGCCCTCACCTCATTCAGCTGAATTTGATGACCTGTCAGTTAATATCAGTATCACTCTTCTGAAAACTTCTGAAATTCAGCATAAGTGAAGCACAGAAGCTTGTTGCTCAGCAAAGCCCTCAGCAGAGAAAGTACTGACCCAGCACACATGCTCCCACACAAAAAACCTCCAAAAGTCCCTCAAGTATTTTTGCAATGTTTCACTTTTTTATTCTATTGACATCATTTGATGTAGTGAACCCCAAATTCCATATGCTATTGGCAACCAGTTCCCTTGCTTCCTCTTAATTTTCAGTTTCTTTAGGAAGCAATAGTTATATTTATGAGAATGATTTCCACACTGAGAAAGCATTAGCAAGACCATAGGAGGGGTAAACAACGACCCAAAGGGGTCCTGTAGACAGGCTGAGGCTGCCACCCAGTACGACCAGGCACCTCTGGCTAATGAAGTTTGAAGAGTTACAGCTGCCAGAGTGTGTGCTACCCACGATGAGCACCCTAGTGACAATCATCAGAAGAAAATATACACCAGTTTCTCATCCACCACTTTACTTAGTGCAGTCCTAACTTAAAGCCAGGATCAGTGGATGCTGCAAATTTGTACACTGGCCTCAAAACTCCAGGGACTGTGAAGCAGCACAATGTGGCTTCTCCTGCCTCTGCTAGAGGGCAGTGGCAGCTGCTCCTAGGGAAGCCCAGCACCACTGCCACTCTTGGCCTTGAGACAACTTCAGAGCTGAACTGAACAATACTGAGGTTTTTTAGAAAGTGATCACAATGATCTTTCTCCTGGGAGTTGTGCAGCCTATTATTAACCACAAAGATTTTCAGGAGACAAACAGCGAACGAAAGTGGAAAAGCAAACAAACAAGAGAACATATTATCTGGAGACAAGAAAAATTAATTGCCACCTAACTTGTGAAATATTTGCAAAGTTTATATTCAAGACCAGGAGTAAACAGATTTCTACTGTCACAAGAATTTTTTAGGATGTATTCTGTCAGGGTCTATGCATTACTATTGCAATAGACATGTAAGTAATAATAACAACACTTTCATCCTAAACCTCTCCTGCAGGGAAAAAGTACAACAGCAAAACTGCAGCAAACAGATTCTTCATGTTCTTTATATCTTAAAACTCACAGTCATAGTCTAGTGAGCAGCACAAGTGAGTTTCTCAGAATTTGAGAAACACACTAGGTACTATCTTTCGCTATTAACTGCCCTAAAATAAAGACAGGCTTTTCATATAGCAGCAGTTTGTTTTTTAACCAACTACTTTGAAAAATTGAGTAGTTTATATTGAGGGTATTTTTAGTTCCAACAGAAACATACCATCAGATTCCAACCTTCTGCCTAAAAACTTGAAATCAGTGCCTCAGGCCTGTACTTTCAAATTAATTCTGCAATGCTGAAATACGAATCATAATCACCTTGATTTTGTGATATTTGGATGCTATTATCTGAAGAAAGATTTTCCAACCCTAATATCTTAGGCAAAAAACCAATTTGATAAAAAGTCACAAGTAAAAAATAAGTACATGTTTCCTTACCTTTCTTCCTTCAGAGAAAATAATGAAGTTTAAAGCCTTGCTTGAAAGCATGAAAAAGAATGGCTGTTTTAGAAGTTCAGCTCATGACCATTATACATATATATATATATATTTCTCAAAAACCTGTGCCCACAGACTCCAAACCCTAAAATTCTACATAGCTGTTATATTCTGATATATACCTGTTCCCTCACAACACTCCCACCCCACCACTTTCCAAAGGAAATTACGTTTTTTCCTCTCTGGTCAACAGAACAGATAAAGTACTTTTTTTTCCTCCTTCTTTGTGCCTTTCAGCGGCTACTGCTGCAAGAATACTCCAACACACAGACCCTCAGCCTGAGCTAATATGAGCGTTCTTTTTACATTTGCTTGCATTGCTCTGTGACCATTATATCTCTTCCTCCCTCTAGAGAGATGGGTTGCAAGAATTAAAGTGCACAGTATGTGTTTTACTGAAAAGAGAATTAAAGTAATTGCCTAGATTTTATTCTCACATTATTTAGCACTTGGTAAAAACATCTGGATTGTTGGCATATTCAGGTAGCCTTAAATACTGATCGCTGTTTAAGAAACAAGATGAAAGTTACTAAACTAAACACCTTGGATTTATTTATCCTGTACTAAAGAAACACTGATATCAAAAAGATCAGGGTATGGCACTAATGTATTTCAGTCGCTTAGAAGATTTTTATTTTCTAAACAGCGAGAATATTTTGATTTTTTGAGCTGGTCATAAATCTTTTCATGACCTTTAACTTAACATACATTCAGGTTAAAAAAAAAAAAAAACTAAAACAAAAATTGGAAGCTGTGAATCTTGAACCGGTATTTCAATTCTCAAATGCTTTAATTGTCCAGGAGCTTTGACTAACCTCTCTGCACCACTTGTGCCCATCAGCAGTTTTTTATTTACACTGACTCAAGTTTTCTGACTTCAATTAAGAACACCTGAGGTATGGTTTCATCAATATTCCTTCTCCAGGGACTGCCGTTTTCCCTCCAGCCTCAACTCCAGGTTTCTTTTCAAGTTTCACTTGTCTGCACATGAATTCAGCAAACCAGCCTGAGCAGTCGTGGGACTAGCATCGCTGAACAAGGCAAAATATCAGGATAAGCGTAAAAGTCGTTCTCTTTGGTCACAAAGGTGTTCTTTCTATGTTTATCAGAACACTGTAGCGGATTAACAAGATGATTGGGAGAGTTCAAATTGTCTTCTGGTAGATTTCTGACCGTGCAGTATTTTGGAAAGTTGCTTTAGAATATT
Source organism: Oreocharis arfaki (assembly GCA_013398015.1). NCBI lineage: Eukaryota > Metazoa > Chordata > Aves > Passeriformes > Paramythiidae > Oreocharis > Oreocharis arfaki. The sequence goes on along the minus strand of VZRR01003609.1, from coordinate 685,528 downwards.
TACAAAGTTGCAAGCTGACACTTAAGTCATTAAAATTTGTTTGATTTGTTTGCATGAAGAAACAACCTATAGTGAATCAAAACAACAACAACAAAAAAGGCAAACCACCAAACACTTTCAGGATTCAAAGAAAGGGCAAAGATCTCAGACTTTGGGACTTTATATTCAGAAGAGTTTTGTGACAACTAGTCTGCTTTTTCACACGTCAAAATAATTTCAAAATATGGTATTTTAGTCCTTTCAAGCTTAACTCAAACTGGGCCTGAAAATAAGGTATTTCACTTCACAATGGAGACAAACGCTCTTGAGCACTTAAGAGATCTACAGCTACTGCAAAATTTGCAAAATAAAAGCTACTTTCACTTCAAAACAGAGAGGCTAAAACTACTGATACAGAAATTTAAAAAATCTTGTACGCAACTGTGCTTGTAAAACTTTAAGGGTTAGTACCATGCTCCGTGACAAATGGAGCGGGTACATTCATGTGGAAAATATAAAGAAGAAAACAGTGGTTAGGCTAATCAAGGAATTAGATCTATTAAGTGCATCTCTCTCAACCAAGTTAACCTCTGAGTTACTGCTCTCTAATGAACGTTCACCAGCTTGCAGTTTCATTTTATAGTCTGAACAATGAGGTCTCCGTTACTTTTCAAGTGAGGCTGTTCCAGAGCCTAACAGATCTCAGAGTCAGTGCTGCAAAGAGCCACTGCATGAGCACTGAGTTCTGTTCCCTCAACAATGCATATGCTGATAGGGGCTGTTAGACTGAGCTGACTCATTTTCCCATTAATCAATTTTCATCAGCCATTACAACCAGGTCCCTCACGTGCAGTGAAGCATTTTTTGTGCAAGTTTCCTTTCCTCTTCTTACTAACACCTACATATCACCATGGGCAACAGACAGCAAAAGACAACTTTTCTTTGCTAAATTTTAAGCTTACAGATAACAGATAAGAGCTGATCATTTTCGGCTTAAGGCTAGCTTGTATTTTTCTTTCTTATTCATCTCAGAAAAAAAAATGGCATTTAACTACCCTTAAAGACAGCACTCCTTTCACTTGTGGTCTTGCACCTACACAGTTTGCTCTCTCAGACTCCCTTTATAGTCACCGCTAGCAAGGGTTCATACCTCAGGGCACTGTAATTTCTTTTGGTTTAGGTACCTCTATTTGGGAGTAGAAGACCAAACTCTCCCAGGCGAAGAGGTGCTTGAGTAAGTAGTTCAGACAGATAAATTTCATGCAGGTGCTTGTGTTTGGTGCTAGCAAATTGTTAACAACGACTAACCTGCAGTCATGTTACAGAAAGTACCCTGGCACACATTGTCACGTAAATAGATAACCTCCATATAAAATCTAAAGGGTTCAACGACCTGCTGGTGGCAACCACGAGGAAAAAAAAAATAAAATCATGGAAGTTCAACCCTAGAGAAAAGTGGTTTAAAAAGTTAATTGCCTGTTCTTGTTAATGTTACCTCCATGTTCTTTGTTAGTCTTAGAGCAGGAACATGATGTGTTCTGCTTGACAATTTTTGTTCTGTACCTACTTGGCCTGGATGATACAGAGGTAAAGGTTTCCCTGTACTGCAGTCAATACAAAGACTAATATCCCATTTCTACCTTGATCTCCTGTTTGCCCTGCAGTCAGCTGCAAATACTGAAAGCATAATTAAGAGAGCCTGAAAGAGTCCATCAAATACATTTTGGAGATGCAGTGAAAACTGATGGAATTGGGTATGAGCTACCTCCCAGCTGCCATTTTGGTGAGCCTGTTCTCTGCCATGGGTGAGAGAGGAAATGATAAGAGGAATGGGTGGGAAAAAAGAAGCTGTTACAGAAAAACTTCTCCCCAGATTCTGTGAAATAAAAGTAATGATATCTTTGAATGAACACAAAAAACACCAGAAGGTATTGACTGGAGTGGTAGTGTAGGACAGAAAATGTTGGTGCGGGGGGGGAGGGGAAGAAGGGAGGGAGTGGTGTAGGGAGAGATGGGACAAGCCTGAAAATTTGTAACTAAAAGTGAAACTCCTAAAAAACTAAAATAAATACTGCTTTCACATGAATAGAAGTCTGAAGGATTAAGCAAGAGATAAAGTACAATTAAAGACTTCACAAGTTACAAAACAAGAGAGAAAGTAAACATCTCAGAGAAAACTTGTAGAAAAACCATTGTTTAGAATACCTCAAAACAATCCAACCAAAACTCATGTCCTTCAATAGCACATTACTCCATATAATAACGTTCATCAAAAACAACCCACATTCATTCTAAGACTCAGTAGGGTGCAGTGGTTGCCAGTTGCTAGCACTGGCAGTTTGTTACAGGACTTTGACACAAGAACAAATAAATACAAGCTATTCACAATTTAATCCAAACGGCAAATAATTTGTGAGAGACAAAACAAGTGCCTACATTACCTGGACTAATTTAAGAGTAAGAAAAGAAAACCTTCTTAAATTTTAACTTGATTTAGGTCGTTTGGATGGAAACAAAAGACTGGCAGGAAACATAGCTCTTAGAAGCACATGTAAACATATAGAAACAAAATTAACACCCTGACTTCTAATCAGGAACTGAAAGTTACTTTATATAATAAAGAAGGTTTCACTAAGAAACGTTAGATGAAATTGAAGTAAATAAAAGTTTAGACTGTAAAACAGAAAACCATGCATGATAATCAGGTCATTTTCAGCTTTGGAAGTGTCACTCAGAGGAAATAGAATAAGTCCTAGCATAGGTCTCACTTTAAATGAAACCAGACAAAGTAAGAGTATAATAATGAAAAATCTTACACAGAGAACGAGGGGCATTAGGTGAACACTTTGCCATTGCTAGCTTCCATGAGCCAACAGAGAAAACTCAAACAGCTGATGGGGTTTTTCATAAAGACATGAATAAGGAAGAAAAATAAGGATTATGGTGCCACATGGAGTACTGGAAAAACTCTAACAAGAAAGCGTTCATCTTTATTTTTCTTTTCAAAAGGACTATGCACCAAACTATTAAAAAGGTATTGATTTTGCCATGCATAACTAAGGTTGCTTATAATAGTCACTCAGCTGAAGTAAAAAAATCTTTAAAATACTTTCTCAGTGACAGTTAAGAACTTTACAGAACTGTAGCACTTCTGGATTATACATCTCCTGTCAAGTACCTCCTTCAAGTTAAATTTTCAGAGAAATTAATTCAAAAACTTCAGAAAGCAAAAATTACAGTAAAAAAATCTTTCGATTTGCTAAGCACAGTATAACAGCTAACCCACTGAATTTTTCTATCATACTTGGACTTCAGAACAAGGTGTTTGTTTGGTTGGTTTTTTTATTTAGCAAGCAGCTCTCCCCAGCATCAGAAAATTTCTGTCCATATTTTGAAAGCATGGAGAACTTGTAAGACAAACATGCAAAACCTAAATGCCCCCCGTTCACAGCCATTCAGCAGAGCGCTACTATGAGCCGGCAGCCGGGCCACCAAAGGGTGGCGGTCAAAATGGCTGAGACACAGGGAGGCGAGAAGAACACAAAGCTGAATTTGCACTGAGTGATAAAAAGGAAAGAAACTGTAAACGCCAGAAAAGTCCAAGGGACCAGAGTACGCCTCGAAGAATTAGAGGAAGCAGACAGCTCACAGCTAGGAAGCGCCCAGGTTATCCGCTGCCGAAATGATTAACCCAGACAGTGTCCTCATACAGAAGGAGCACGTGTTTTCTCGTGTGCTAATTCCACGCAGTTGTAGCGAATATAATAAACTTTTGCACAGCCTGTGGCAGAGGCTATTTACCTTCAAAAAAGAGCTGCAAACCATATAAATGTTCCCAGAGCGTAGCCACTTTAGACTCCTAAAGAATAGGAAGAGTTTTATACACCCATATTTTTCATCTCCATCTGCGTCATCTCATAACCAGTATTTTCCATTAGACAGGTAAAGTCAATTTAAACACATCACAATGTATTATTCACCAGTCCTGCGTTCAGACTTCTCACGCACTTCTCAGCAGTTTTCCCAAAAAGTACCTTCCCCAAATACAGAAGTCTTTCCCCAAAAATATAACCATACTAATAGGAGTCTGAACAAGACAGAGCTCCACATATGCGCAAAGGAAAAAAAAGCCAAAACCGTTCTGTGTTACCTCAAACCCCTTTTATCACTGCACCCTCCTAAGGCTCCTTCCAGGCTGCACCTACCCCACCCAGCTGGGCAGTGGTTGCTGCAAGTGCCGTCAATTAGCCATGCTCCACTAGCCTGGCACCGAACCCTCGCAGCTCCTGGTAGTTGGGATGTGCCGAAGAGCAGGAAATCCAAAATCCTGGTCTCCTTGTGGCGTGGCTCTGCTTTTTTAATCTGAAATGATCTGAACTTCTGTTCTATGTGTAAAATAGGGATCATATTACCTCCTTATAAGAGAAGAACAAGGGAAAATAACAATGGGATAATAATATTCATTAAGCTCTCAGGTGATCTAAGGATAAACCCTACAGAAAAACCTATTGCTTAATAATTCTGTTCCCAGGAAGTCGCTTGAAGGAGATGCAGTGAATAAGGCGCAAGGTCAGGCACAGCAAAACCACAAGTTTAGCAGCATTTAGAATAAGAACGAGTCATGCAGTCACCAGCATAAAGCACTCAAAGGTTATTCCTACAGCTCCAGCTAAACCCCAAGGAAATGTGTAAAGGCCTGGGGCACTAGAGCTACTCATCACTTGTGGCTTAATGGGCAAGCTTTTTGTGCCCACTATTTCCACCGTTAAGTAGTCACCAAAACTTGCATGTGCTTCAGTTATGCAGATGTTACCTGGTGCTAATGCGGCATTCTTAAAAGTTGTATTTCTCTTCTTTTAGGATATCAGTGTTCGAATGATCAGTGTTTGAATGATCTCGCTACCAAGCTTAGGGAATTTCCCAGTGAAACTTCTTTGTTTCTGCTATTTGTGCACACACAAAACCTGCCCTGGTTCCCTGTATGAGACATGTGCTGCTATAAGAAAGCCATACTGATAAGGTGCTTTTTTTTTGCCTCTAATACTTACTGATATAAAATTATATTTATCAGCTTTTTCTGTCAGCCTACATATAAAAACATTCATTCCAGCACATCTGGAGCCACGTAAGATTAAGCCTGTGATTACATTGGCTTGATTGTTATCCTATAAATATGAGCACCTGGACTGAGCAGGCAGCCACAGAGGGCTTAGACTCGTGGGGGGTTTGCCACATTTTAATAAGTTACTCAGTGCAGCTGAGCAGAAATATTTTCGCCCCTTGCAAATGAAAGGTAAAATACCTCAGCCCACATAACTTCTACAGACAGTTATGCCAAAAGAATTTATTTTTGCATCCACTGTCTTCTGCTAATCCACAATACAGTTGTGCGTACCTGAGTCCAGTACAGCACTGAGGGCAAATTGTATTCGAAAAGAATGTAGTCTTACTTCAAGAAGTCTCTTCAGAAAAAGTTTCATAATCAAAATGTCACTGTAGAAGTCAGTGTATTCTATAAAATCTTAGGATTGTTGGAGGGTTCTATACAGATAGTGAGGGAAAGAATGTACTTTCACACATCAAAGGAGTTAATTGAAGAATATTCCTGGATGCAAAAGTATTAGCATAACTTTTGTTGGTCTGTAGTCCAAGTAAGGGTATTTATTCATTGCCATATATTGCAAAATCAAAACAAAATCTTTGCATAAATGTCTAAAACTAGGATAGCAAATGGGAGGAAGGGGAACTCTATACACCCAGTTGAAAAATTCAAGTTCAGAAAGATTGTGTATCTCATTAACAAGATAAGTATAATAATAATTTCACTGCAGAAAAATACTGGATATATATGTTTCAGTCAGGCTTCTAAAATAGCTATTTCAGCAAGCTGTTGTCTTGTACATAGTAACCTTGATCCTGATCCTAGCATCTCCTTTGTATTCATTAGGATTTCAGGCTTTATGTCCAAATTTACTTTTGTGATGGATAATGCAGCCCAAGTAGCAGTTTTGAAAAGAAATGAGGAAGAACTAAAAGGAACCAAATCTTCAGAGTAAACATTGCCACCTGAGCTGCAGCTATGACTTCCACCATTCTTACTCTCAAAAAAAGCAAAATGAGATCTTTGACAAGATATTATCTTACTGTCACAACCTGTATCCATCCAGGAGCCTGGACCTCCCATTGCACACCTAAAGCCCTTTCCATGCACTGATGCAAAAAGAATCTCACTATTAACAAGTGACTGAAACCTTTTGCTGCTCTACCCACATGTTGTTTGGAGAGCTCTCATACTAACTCAGAGTCACTCGCCCTCTTTCTCACATACGACAGAGTCATCTTTTAGGACATGATCCCTTCTTAATGTTTCACTGCTGTTTAGCTACCCTGTGTAGCGGGGATTTGATTTCCTGGTTAAATTTTCTGAAATTCCACCAGATGGCTGTAAAAAAACCCAAAACCACCTGCAAAAAAAAGTTGTCAGTTCCTGTTAAAGTCTAGAAGAGCATATTGTGCCTGAATTGGTTTAAGTAGTAGGGGCTGCAGCACTGCCCAGAGGAGGACATGAACTGCCCCAGGTCAGTCACAAGCAGTTCCAGATGGCTTCAGTGCTGATGTAAGCAACTTACTGACCCCAAAACCTCAGCAGTGGGTGACCCGCCCTGGGGCAGAAACAGCCCTGAGGGACTGTGGGTCACAAGAGGAGAAGCAGACAGGAATGATTCTGTGCTAACCCTGGACACCGCGCCTCCCATCTCCTCTCCAAAGGAATTAGGGAGGACTGGGTGCTACAGGTGATCAAAACTGAGGGAAGTTGAGTGTGGGAAGTGGGATGGAGAGGTGTTTGACTTAAGCTGAACGTGGGGAAGGCAAGGGCCAAGTCTTCTCCTCAGGGTTTGGTTTGTTGTGCACGTTTTCCTTCTCTCTGAATACTCAAATCAACAACAAGAAAATTGGTTTAGTTGGCAACAAGATACGGTAAAAATTCTTCAAGTTGATTCTGTTTTGCTCTTGGGGAATCTATAACATTGTATACACCTCACTATCAGTTAAACTAACCCATCTGCACCTTGCTGGTAGTTGGCCACTGGGATCACAGCTCACACAGTGCATCAACTACATGAATCGTACAGACAATACATTCTTTGAAAAAGAAACACGGAGGCAGTTCTTTCTGAGAAAACTCATGATTTGCATTTTTTAAACCTGCATTTACTGGATTTTTACTGAATTTACTAAAATTAAGCAATCACTGGCATTTCTGAAATTAGTGAACACCTACAATTTAATGGCTTCATTGAGCTAGTCCGGGTTTAGAAGAGAGAGCTGATTTCTCATCTGTCACTCATCATCACCATTAAATTCTATTTGAGCACCTTCATTGATTCTGTATCTGGAATTTTGCATACTAAGTAAATTTTATAATACAATCAGGTTCTGCTCCCCAGTGTAACCATGAGAAGATAGCACATAAGAGGCAAGGAAACCATTTTAGCTGTAGACTCACTTCTGTAATAAAATTCAAAGTCTCACAGCCTTCTTGGGGAATTACTGTTTAGACTAAGCGTATTTTGGCAGACTTGTACATCTAAATACCCCCGAAAGAACTGAAATCTCCATTCAAATCCACTTCTCCTCACTATCTAGAGCCAGAAATAGGAGACAAAAAATAAAATTTCAAAGAGATTCATTTTCAGTCTGGACTTGTGGAATACAGTACAGAGAATATTTGTATTACTGAGACAAAGACGTCTAAATAGTCATGAAAGCAGATCTTTACTGTACCTTATTCCAAGAAAGTGTTTTGCTTCCCTTCCTAATCAAGAAGAATGTATATGTGCCTTATATAGAAATTGAATGGAAATATATCAAATACATTGCTATCTGCATCTATTTTTCATCTTTCTTTTAATTTGTAGTTATCTGGTCCTATATTTCCACAAACATCTTGAAAATGTTGCTCTTATTGTGTCTTGAAAAGAGACAGATGTTGGTAACTGAAAGTGGCTAGAGAAGAACTGACATCTGCTGAGCTTGAGTAACTTCACTAAGTTGCAGAGTGCTTTGTAGGGCATTTAAAAAGAAAAAGTGTTGGACTATCTAAGGTCCAATTCCTTGCATATGTACGAAACCATCCACATTGTAACTTCACTCTGTTACAGTACTCTCAGCAGCATGGCATCTGTTTGCAGAAACAAAGGCCTACCTTATCAAAGGTTTTCAGGCATGTAGCTTCTAATTAGTTGTCTAACTCTCAATGAAATTAATAGGATATAAACACTTAAAGAATATAAGGTGCTTTACCTACAGCCCTCTCCTTAAAGAACCCAAGTGCAAAGAACAGTCATAATTACCAGTCAAATGATGAATGCCCAGGTAAGAAACATGGAGTAAATTAATTCCTGTAAGTACACTTTATGTGAATGAAGAAAGTGCACATATGTTGCAGTAAAATGTGGCCACAGCTATAAGAACTTTCCTCTTTAACGAATGATTGAAAGCGACCAGATTTAACACCGTGATAGCAAACAGAGTCTAGGCTCCCCTGTGCCTGCCAGCCACATTGCCCCTATCTTCACTCATTAGGGGCACAGTGCTGTATTAGGAGGATCCTTTGGCCTGAGCAAGCACACCTGTTCTTGGGGTCTGTGTTTTCTTTTGGTATTTGACACTCCAATGTACATGGACTTTCCTATCCACTTCAGAGTCTACACCTAAGGTCCAAAGGAGAGTTCACTTAATGCAGATTTCAGCAGTGACAGGCATTCAGGGCATGACATTTCTAGAAGTTGACTGAAAGACTCTAAGGTACATTGCCATGTTTATTATTATTATTATTACAGCTAAGACTGAACTGTTGTGGCTTTTGATTAAGTTCCAAGTCGTCTTGAAAAAGATCATAGCATTCAACCTTACACTGCATTTTTTGCCAATGTTTTTCATGAATCTCTGTAACACCTGCCTTTGCAGACACCAAATTGTATTTTTGCCTCTATATTTCTCCCCTGTCGAAAGCTTCTCATTTACAAATGGCAAGCTCTTTACAAGGCAGCAGGCTCAAGCTTGGCAGATTGTCATCATTCAGGTTATCCTCCACTTTCTGACACTAAGTTCTTACCTTCATCAGAGAGCTTTCAATTCCCTCCTTACTTACGGGAGATAAAAGCCCTTATATTCCTCCCAACAACAGGTTTTCATCTTCTTTATGCTCACAATAGATTTCAGCTTTCTTCTCCCCAGGCCTGCCAATTTCCCTAATTATCTGTCAGTGGTGCCAAGAGCTCCCACATCTACCAATCCATAGCATCACTCCATAGTCACTGTCACAGTTCAGCGTTACTGCATCAGCTATCTGCGCTCCAAAGAGTTTTACAGCACTGACATGGGGAAGCGCTTCTCACAGCCAAGTGTATCACTAAATAACCCTTTTTCTTCTCTTTCTAAGCAGCTCCTGCTTGTCACTTCCCGCTGTCCTTCTCTGTCATCATAGTCCTGGCACTACAGAAATGATTTCTACGCTCCTTGTACTGTTAGTATCATTCATACAGTTTAACAAATCTTGATAACTTCAAGACATGTTTCTCCATTCTTTCCTTCAGTGTTGCTTTCTAGTTGCTGCAAAATTCTGTTGCACCTTTTAATCAGCATGATTTTAAAAAGTCACAGTACCTATGTAAAAGCTACAGGTGACTTTGAAACACCCTGCTACCCCTCGCCTATTAATTTGATGCATTATTCAGACAAGCATTTACCTGTATGCCTTTAGTGTACATACTCTGTGAATGATTAAGAGAGGAGGTATAAAAATTCCCTGCAAATCCCTGGAATAACTCTTGTACATAAAGTTACTCATGGATGTAATGATTTGCCAAAAGAAAACCATATTTTATAGATTAGGGCTGTTCCATAGAATGCCTGGAACTGTTTGGAACCATGGGATATAAAACTATATCAATATGCTGTTGTTTTTTAAAGAGTTGAAAAGAGAAGAAAATTACTGTAAATCGAATAAAATGTTTCTGAAGGCCATTATTTTAAACTCATTTGACCACTGAATCAGATAATTCTGCCAGGATGTTGAGTAGGAAGCTTTCTTTTTCAGGCTGTCCTTAATGTTACACAGCTATTTCCAAGTAAATTGTTTTAAATAACCAAATGTAGTTTCCCCAAGACAGTGATTTTTATTCTTCAAGATGGTAAATAAAAAATGATGAGTTACATTTAGTGGAAGAGTTAAGAGTCTTTGCTATTTCTCTTATACTCTTCTGCAAACAGACGTCCAACAGGTTAACTTTGTTCTATCCTGCTGCATTTAGTACTCTCAGTACTCTTCTAATACTGGAAGTGTTTACTGATTTCTGTTTAGTGCCTCAAGGTCTTAAAATGGATGTGATTTATGACACACTGGCGACGTGTCTGAGGTACATGATGTAAGACTGCAAATATTTTTCAGTTCTATTCACAGTATTATTAAATCAGAGTGTATAACTTAAGTATCTCTTCTACTTTTGACTTTTCCCAGTCATATTTTCTTCACTGGGTTGATAATAGAGTTAATTCTTTAAGCCTTGATCCAAAGCCCAGGGAATTCAGTGGAAAGACTCCATTCAACTTCAGTGTGTATTTAGTGGATACAACGCTTTCTTAGAAGTGTTTCGCCATCCTTTAGTAGGCAAATGATATTTAAACAAAAAGTGTTTTAATTTATTTGTTTTCCCTTACTTTGTTATTGATGTTTCATGCTATATATCAAAGAATGAACTCATATAACAAAGGAAATTTAAAAAAAAAAAAAAAAACCAAGCACAAGACTAGAATCTATTGCTTGCTTTATGCGTCGGCACTAAATCACAGAGGAAATTTAGCAATTCTATTAGCAAAGGATCCTGGTTTTTTATACACCAAACATCTTGATAGTTTGACAGTTAGCTTTGCATTGTCCATGGACCATTCTAATATTTACTTAAATATTAAGTAAATATTTAGCCAGCTCAGAATAATTTTTATTATATCAGAATCAGAAAACACTGAGAAAATATTTAGGCAAAAGAATTTTGTATTGTATGCTAAGAAGTAGCCTAAGATCAATAACTCCCACAACAGTCATCCTTCCTGTGACTTTCATAGTGCAGCATTTGCAATGGGGAAACTGACACATGGATAAATGTAACTAGGAATAATTTAAATGCATGAGTTTTAAAAATAATATCATCAAACACAGCCAAGTGTCAGAGTTAGGGTTAGGGGCAAGAGGCCAGGTCGCAGGAAGCTCGTTCGAAGGGCACTGAGTTCAGTCTCCACCTGCAGCTTTACACAAACAGCATGGAGAATAAACAGGAGTAATTAGAGATCTGTGTGAGGTCGCAGGCCACGATCTCATTGCAGTTACAGAGACATGGTGGGATAGCTCACACAACTGGAATGCTGTCATGGATGATTTTATGCTCTTTAGGAAAGACCTGCCAGCGATGTGAGGTGGTGGAACTGCTCTTTATGTGAGAGAGCAACTGGGCTGTATCGAGCTCTGCCTAAGGATGGATGAAGAAGGAGTCAGGAGCTGATGGGTAAGAATTCAGGGGCAGGCAACGTGTGTGACACTTCTGTGGGTGTTTGCTACAGGCCACCCCATCAGGAAGAGGAAACTGGAGTTTTACAATCAGCTGGAAGAAGCTGATAATAACTTTTTTGCATAGGTGGTGGAGCAGCCAGTGAGTAGAGGTGTGCTGCTGGACCTTGTACTGGCAAACAAGGAAGGACTGGTTGGAGATGTAAAGGCTGGGGTCGGCCTTGGCTGCAGTGGCAATGAGATGGTGGCGTTCAAGATCCTGCATGGAGAAAGCTGGGCAATAAGTAGGATCACAAGCCTGGACTTCAGCTGAGCTAATTTTGGCCTCCTCAAGGTCATACATAGAGGAATCCCACAGGTTAGGGCTCTAGAAGGTAGGGGTTCTCAAGAGCACTGGTTAATATTCAAGTATCACTTCCTCCAGGCCTGAGATCAGTGCATCTGTATGAGGAAGAGACTTGCATGGATGAGCAAGAAGCTTCTGACGAAACTCAAACAGAAGTAAGCTCATAAAATGTGGAAAAATTAATGTAAACTGGCTTCTGCAGCAGAGCAGGCCTAGCAACATGCATCTTAGTTTGGGCTAAGCATCCAAACATTAAGCCGGCTTGGAAAATTTTAAAGCACTGATTCCTCTGCTTGCACAGCTCAAGGGGCCATCAGTACCAAAGCAAGTGTCCTCAATTCTAACATGGGGTTATTGCTGCTGGATGGCATTTACAGGAGTACACCACAGTTTGTGATTCTTTCTTAATGCAGGACTAGGGGGTCTTACAGTTTATTTTTTTGACTCAGATTATCCCTCAGTCTGTAGTGGTTTGGGGCTTATTGGTTATTTCATTGCCACTTTCTCCTTGACTAGCCAAAAAACGAAGTTCATGACCTGTCATGGATGAGTGCAGAACATGTTCTTAAGCTCCATAGCTGTGAGCTACGGCTATTCAGGATATTCCTGGGGAGTCTATAGCTCCTCTAATCCCTGGTTTCTACCTCTACAATTCCGCTGCACATCCATTTGGGTATTTCTTGAAATAGAAATAGCTGCACAGCTTCATAGCCATGCCCATCTGCATTTGGATTAGGACAGCACTCCCTTCTGGATGCCATCCAGACAGGTCTTGGCAGGCTTGAGATTTGGGCCTGTGCAAACCTCAAGAAGTTCAACAAGACCAAGTGCAAGGTCCTGCACCTGGGTGAGGGCAATCCCAAACATGGTTACATGAAAGAAGCCCTGAGAAGAAAGACTGGCTGGGGGGTTAATGGCTAATGTGAAGCTCAACATGATCCAGCAGTGTCAGCCCAGAAACAACCGTGTCCTTGGCTGCATCAAAAGCAGCATGGCCAGCAGGGCGAGGGGAGGGGTCTGCTTCTTCACTGCTCTCCTGAGACCCCATCTAGAGTGATGCATCCAGCTCTGGAGTCCCCAGCGTAAGAAGGATGGGGGCCTGCTGAAGTGAGTCCGAAGGAGGCCACAAAGGTGATCAGAGGGCTGGAGCACCTCTGCTGTGTAGACAGGACAGGCTGAGAGAGTTGGGATTGTTCAGCCTGGATACGAGAAAACTCCAGGGAGGCCATACAGTGTCTTCCAGTACCTAAAGAGGACCTAAAAGAGAGCTGGAAAGGGACTTTTCGCAAGGGCATGCAGTGATAGGACAAGGGGGAGTGGCTTAAAGCTGAAGGAGGGTAGACTTAGATTAGATATTAGGAAGAAATCCTTTACTGTGAGAGTGGTGAAACACCGGAACAGGTTGCCCAGAGATGTGGTGGATACCCCGTTCCTGGAACTGTTGAAGGCCAGGCTGGATGGAACCTGGTCTGGTGGAAAGTTCCCTGCCCATGGCAACTGGGTTGGAACAGGTGATCTTTAAGGTCCTTTCCAACCCAAACCATTCTATGACTCTATGATTCTGTGATTCCTTCCTGTCATACAGCTTTCCAACTGCCTTCAGCCTTTCCTCTCTGGCTGTGAAATTTTTGCATTTAGGGAATAATCTTTCTTTTTATTCCTGGAGAAACTGCTGCTTTAGGTTTCATAAACACCAGCGTCCCATATATTCTGTGGTGAATATTTCTTCTAAAAGCAGAAGCTTTTGACATGACAGCTGCACTAAAAAAAAAAGTAACTACATGAATTCTATTGCACACTGAGAAAAATATCGTTACCGCTTGATAGACAAAACTGTAAAAATTCAGATTTTGTGGTCTTTTACCTTTGAAGAAAACACTTATTTAGCATTGTATATTTCATTGATGCAGTCCGGTTTATTTGCAGAGGTCATGAATCTGATCATAGATAGAAGCAAACAACAGACAATATATTTGTTCCCTTTTTCAAAGCAAGAGCTTTCAGGAGTTCTTTTACTTTAACACTTGACCTTTTCTGGGCCAGAATACAATCCTTCTGCTACTCTGTCCATGGTTCTTTGCTGCATTTTCTGTTTGCTTCACCCTATGACTGTTACAGCATCACCAAAAGGCATCAAAAGTCTCCTTTTATGTGCAGTTTATTATACAGAAAAGAAGAGCAGATATTCTCGATATTCTCATGTAAACTTCTAGTACTTCGCCTATGTGTAAATGCCACAAAACCCTTGAGTTTTCAGTTTTCAAGAGCACTAAACTTGTGTTCAACTCAATTTATTGTTCATTAAATCTACATAGAAGGCAGCTGCTTTTCTAGCTCTTAAAATACTCCACGTCTTGTGTAGGGTCTTGATGGGGTTACAAACCTGGGCCTATTCCAAAGACCTAGATGCTAAAAGAAAAATTAAGTTTCCACTGTTACTTAATTCTATCTAGTAGAATTTCTACTCACTATGATTTATTTGCCTGATGTAGCTTTTCCAGTTATTCAGTGTCTTCTGACATTAGAGCATTTTTGCAAAATGTTTCCTGATATATTATTCAAGCCTTAACCATATAATGATTGAGGTTTTTTAACCTTCTCTTAACATCACTTACCTTTTTTATGCCCAGCACCTATTGTTTCATTTTCTCTGAAATATGTCTTTTATTTGCCGTCCTGACGAAATTATGTTCTGCTGCCAGTTTCCTGTAAATGTGGTGTTAATATAATTTTTGCAATGTTTCTCTAGCCATGGAACAAATCCCATCTGAACTTTTTTTGTTGTTTTGGGTTTTTTTTAGCTACTATGTCAATTTTTAAGATCAGTTTTAAATAACCATAGGTGCAGTGCTACAGAGAGATGCAAAGGCAGACAGAGATATTTTTGGGGTTTTACAGTAGTCTGACATTTTTCTCAAATGTCATAAGTTTAGAACATTAAAAAGTCATTTTAGAAGTAGAAAAGGTATTAAGTTTGAGTTTGGGGGGGGTGGGTTTGTTTTTTCATAAGTTTGTCTCTGTCACTGAGTTTCACAAGTCTACAATATGATCAGGGCATTCACGGAGCATTAGTCACTGTCAAGGCTCTGGATTAGAGCTCTGCTCCAATTTTCAGAAAAAAAAGATGAAATTTCAACCTTAGTTTCAGACGAGATTAAAATGTTTACTTCTGGACATGGGGAAGAAAAAGTACTTTGAAAATTCAGAAATGAGGTAAACGTTAGTTTCAGCAAAACCTCTACATAATAAAGAAATTGAAAATTCCCTTTGCATGTAAATGTTTCTCTTGTATTACATATCATTTTCTATTAAGGAATATGGGTCCTGTAAAGGAAGATGAACAAAACCAAGAGATATTATTGCAGTATTGTTTTGTATAATCTCCAGCTGAACAAATGTTTCCAATGTTCAGTCTATATCCTAATTCTTTAAAATCTTGATTGTCACGAAGTAAGAACAGAACTTTCTCTGCTCTTTTCTGGAACATCTTTAATCATTTGCAAATTTTGGTTGGGTCTTATCACACTTCTCTTATTGTACCTCTTTGTGAAAACTTATAAAAGGAAGAAGAGTTTGCTGTATTTTTAAAATGGATCCATATGCGCACTTACTACAGCCAAATACATACATTTCTACCCATCTTTTTAAGGTAAAGGCAAGGGATATTATCTTACGCATGGAGATGATAAAGGAAACTCCTATTCATTCTTTTTCATTCTTGTCTGTTGCTATGACTCGTGAAACCATAAGATGTCTAGTTCATATCTGTGGCCAATTAGAGGAGAAAGAGTTCTTTACTACTTTCCATAGGTCACTGGAATAACAAATAGAAATACAAGTGTTCTGTCGCTGTTACAGACCATAGGCTCTTTTTTTTTTTTTGGATGTCACTATTTTTCAGAGCAACTTTATAACACTGAGAATAATGAAAAAGCACAGCTAACACAAAACAAAATGCATGCGGCAAGGGCTCAGAAAAGGAACAAAAGGGTTTGTTTCCAGTGCTGTTGGTCTGCCCATTGTCTACAACACTTTTGTAGCGTCTGCAGTTCTGCTCATTCCCACCAGAGGGGGGACCGAAGCTGCACTGTTTCAATACATTTGCATATAAAATCTAGTGTGATGCGCTAAGAAGGGGGAAGAGAGAGTTGGTTAGAATAAAAATTCAGGCCTGGGGCATGAAATTCCTGTATTTGCATTTTTCCATATAAAATTGGTTTTAGCTGAAATGAAAATATTATAACTTTGGTCAAGTGTGCTCAGAACTGAAGGGCTGGCATATATGTCTAGGAACATGAAATAAGCATTTTAAAGCTACTAGCAGAAATGAATTGCATGTGAATACTGAACAGTCACGAAGCTCTACTGAGCTATGCACAAGTACTTTATCCATGTATGTATTTTTGCCTCACAATATGGTTCCAAATTTTTTCTTTTTCCCTTTTCAAATGAAAATACTCTTGCATCACACATATGAAGTCTTTAGACTTAGACTACAGTCTTTCTGTAACCCAATGGAATCATAACATCCGTTGCTTTCATATTTTCTTCCTTTCATATCCATTGGCCCTTCAACAGCCCTCCTTTACTTCCTCCCAGGCCCAGGATACCCCGAGATACTAATCACAAAATGTGTCAGGTTGGAAGTGACCACAGTGGGTCATCTGGTCCAACCTTCCTTCTCTAACAGGGTCACCCTAGGGCTCATTGCACAGGACTGTGTCCAGATGGTTCCTGAATATTTCCAATGAGGAAGACTCCACACCCTCTCTGGGCAATCTGTTCCAGTGCATGGTCATCCAAACAGTAAAGGAGTTTTTCTTCATATTCAGGTGGAATTTCCTGTGCATCAGTTTCTGCCCATTGCCTCTTGTCCTATTGCTTGGCACCACTGAGCCTGGCTTCATCCTCTTACACCCTCCCTTCATAGAGACATTGATGAGGTCCCCTCTCAGTTGTCTCTTCTGGAGGCTGAACAGGCACAACTCCCTCAGCCTTTCCTCCTAAGTAAGATGCTCCAGTCCCCTCATCATGTTCATAGCCCTCCACTGGACCACTCCAAGAGCTCCATGTCTCTCTTGTCCTGAGGAGCCCAGAACTGGACACAGCACTCCAGCTGAGGCCTCACCAGGGCTGAGTAGAGGGACAAGATCACTTCCCTTGTACTGCTGGCAATGTTCTTCCTAATGTACGCCAGGATCCCATTGGCCTTGGTCACAAGGGCACTGCTTGTTATGGACAGCTTGTCACCAGGACCCCAGGTCCTTCTCTGCAGAGCTGCTTCCCAGCAGGTTCCCCCCAGCCTGTGCTGGTGCCTGGCGTTATTCCTCCTCAGGTGCAGGACCCTGCGCTTGTCTTTGTTAAGTTTCAGAAGGTCCCTCTGCCCATCTCTCCTGTGTGTTGGGTTCCTTCTGAAGGGCTTCAGAGCCCTTTGGGGTATTGGTCACTCCTCCTGGCTTTGTGTTATTAGCAGTATTCATTCCAAGTGGGCTAACCCTACTTTTATCTCCTGTGTTTTTCCTGCTTATGCTTGAGTGATGACAGGAGTGATGTGGATCTCATCTCTCCCTATCAGCTGTCAACAAACAGGGTCCCATGGTTATAGAAACCAAGCCCCTGTTGCCAACACCAGCAATGTAGCCAGTCATTTATCTGGGAAATCAGTTTTTCTCTCAATGTTTACCCTAACTGGCAGTATCAAGGAGAAAACTACCTCAGCACACAGACCCTTGACCAGTGTCCCCAGAGCTCTGAAACCATGTATGATGGTTTCGAATTTACCCTTGTTATCATCGATGTCTGCATGAAGGACCTACAGGGGCTAATAGCCAGATGTGTTGAGAAGCCTTGGCAGTCTTCCTGTGATATCTCTGGTTCGAGTCCCTGGCAGGCAACAAACTTATCAGGACAACTGGTTAGGTGGGCAGATGGGTACCCCTGTCCCCTGCAGTGGGAAGTCACCCACTGCTATTGCTTGCTGCATCTTCTGGGTGATCCTGTGTGGCTCAGGGTCTGGTGGTTCAGGTCTCTTAGGTGGTGCTCAGCTTCGCTACCTCTAGGAACTCCCCGCCCAGCTAATTCCAGTGCTCAGAACTCACTGTAGCCACTGCTGTAGCTGTTGCTGTCGCCCTCATCACTGCTTGCCTCGCTGACTGACTCTAATTCTTCTAATCCTTTTACCAAGCATTGTTATTTAGGTTTTAAATTCCCAAAGGCTATTCTCAGCACATAGTGGGACCGGTGCAAAAGCTTCCCGAAGAGTTATTTGAGGAGGTTCCCTGAGCTATATATAATTTTTGAATAGAAGAGGAAAAGTATGTCCCTGATTCCCAATCTGTAATAACTGCATTACTTTAATGTTCGAGACAAATAAATTGCTCTTAAATTTTCATATTTTCTTTTTTCTCAATCACAATTATATTCTGTGTTTTCTCTGTGCCATGATTTAATTCTAAATATGAAATGCTGTGGAAAATTTCTGCTGTTCCATTCCCACTCCCTGAACAGGCACAAAAGGTTATTCCAATCACAATACATGATGCAACATTTGTGTTTTGGCAACCAGAGTCTGATAAGATGTCTTTAGAGAGCCATGAACCATGTGTGTTCACATAAGCTCTCCTAAACACACCTGGGTTAATGCATTGAAATCCTGACCTGTGACAAGGTCAATGCATTGAACTCCTGACCTGATATGATTAAAAATATCATATTCACATGCAATTTGAAGACTTAGAAGCAGATGACTAAACAGAAAATGTGCCATGATTTTTAATGTTTCTTTGGTATAGAGACATTCTGTATCCTCTAAACTAAGGGAAATGTTTCATTTTTGATAACCAGGTAATATCTGAGGACATAAAGAAATTCAAGTTTCTGTATCTGGTATCCTGGCAAACCTTAAATGCATACATGCACATGACACCACGCAGCCTGAAAAGTCAGCCACTTTTAATGTTTTCAGCAGGGTTCGCTCCAGGGACCCTGAAAGGTGAATTGGCTCCCCATTCCCTTCCAGAACTCCTGCTATTCTTCAAGCAAGTTCAAGGCCTCATACTGACAAAAGGCAATTGTCACATATGGTAACACCTATTATCTTCCAACATCCATATGAATATACTCACCTTTTACAAGGTGAAGTAAGTGTCTAAAACAGAATGAGAGAAAAGCATATACCCTCTTCTAAGTTAAAGAAAAATGAGAATATATGTGACAGAAAGAGTTTATTCTTAAAAATATTGATCATTTAAGCAGGTAACAGCTTTGCTTCCCTCCCAGTCTCTCTAACAAAACCTCTTCTATTTTTTTGATGGAGTCTTTTTCTTCAGTTTCTAATTAGTACTCTTATGTGGGGGTTTAATCACAAGCTTCTTCCTTTCTTAGCTGAGTCTTTGGCTTATAGTCCTGTGATACCAGTTTGTATCAAGCTCAGCAGGTCTGAATTTATTTGTCCTCTGCAAACCTGTTCCCTTCAGGATCATGCAATAGTAATCAATGGCTAAATTGTCCCCTCTCTAGGTAAAATATTTTTTGCTTAGAACAAAATCGTTTCTGTGGATAAAAAATAAAAACCTCTACAACAGACTGTCTAGACTGTGAAGACTACCATCCTTTGGATACAGAAGTCTGAAAGTCTTTAGATTTTCTCTGCAAAATTTATCTTGGTCAGTATGTTTTTCAGACAGTATCTAATATCTCACCTCACTTCATAAGGCTTGTGCCTCTTTAGCATTCAGCAGAGAGCTGTTCTCAGGCTTGGAAAGCAAACCAGCAATGGCATTTTCACTGAAGGTTGGAAGGTACAATTGTGGCCATTCTGACTTCTCACGGCCTCTCAAAATGACAGGTCAATAAACAGTCACAGAATATACAATATACAGTAACTTCCTTCTCTGATGCAGTTACACAAAGCTAAAAATGCTCATAAAAATTGCTGCCTCTCAGTATTCTTAATGTTATTACATATATCTCTGACAAGTATATGTGTGTATTCCATTGCCTCTAGGCAGAACCTATGGTGTGCACCAGGTGGCTTTTTAAACTTCAGATAGTTTGAATCACTCAGTAGAGCAGAGATCATAAGGAACAAATATTAATTTTTTTAGTAATATCTAAAGCAGGCAAACAGAAAAGCTTCTGGGCTTTCTAATCTTCTCGCAGATGGTAAGTTATCCTGTCAATGTCCTTTCTAAGTAAGTCATTTTACCATTCATTTTCATGGTATGGATATAGCGGGGTAAGTCTAGACTCCCACAGAATCACACTGGAAATCTCTCTAGGTTTGCATCCCTCTACACTTTCTCATATCCTTAAGTGCTAAGATACCTTATGCCAATCTTCTCACTGAACATTTGGCATATGAAATCATCCCAACTTTATCCTGGATAACTTCTCTGTTATCAGGCTGGGTTACTTGAGAAAAGAGTAATCTGAGTCCTTACTTGCAAGGGCATGGAGCAGGTCTGAACAAATCATCTGTATGAATTATATATTTCCTTCTTAAATTTATATTTCTTTCATAAATTTGTATTTCCTTCCTAAAGCCTGTATCCATTACGAGTAATACTATGTATGCAGAGTTAATATGATCCCATCAGCAGCTTTTGTCTCTGTCCTAGAAAAAGAACACACTAGCAGCTCTGTTCACCCTCCAGTGGGTCTTAGAATAAATGTTATAGCTGGGGGGTATACACCTCCCCTACTTAAGTCTGTACCTTTCCACCTCCTGGTGTCTGTGGTTTCACCACAGAAAGCCATGAAGTGCCTCCCTGATTGTGTTGCTGGGATTGTGCAGCCTGGTAGCGGGAACATCACCAAACACCATCGTATAAACACCAATGTGGATGCTCATGTAGTTATTTCTTCGTGTGATGATGAAGCTCTTATGAGACTTGTGAGGAAGGGCACTGTGTTTGTGCCAAAAAACTCCTTGTGATGGGGCCCAAAGGCAAATCATACAGTTTTTTAAAATTTGTTTGTCCTCAGGTGCAGTGCAGACATGCTACAGGCAAAATAAAGGTTATGGTGTGGACACACATTACACACAACACTCTGTAAAATGAATTTGGAAAGAATTTTGAGACAGGCAGCTGTATTGCCCAAATTCAGCTGCTTAACTTCAGACTCCCATGCCTGAACATGCTCAATGTTATCATACTTTTGTAATACTTCGATGCAACTAGAACTGGAGAAAGACAGGCAGAATCTGACCGAGTGCATGCACTGAACAGATGTCAGGGAGATAATAACCAGACTTGGCCTATGAGGGTTTAAAAATTGAAACAGCTTTCATTTTCATTGACATCTGGCCTGTCTGGTTCTTGTTGGGAAGAGGTGATGAGCTAATATGGATGAAACTAATTTCTTCCCTCTCAGAAATTCTAACATAAACCATACATATAGAATTGCACTAGAAGTTATTATTTTTCACATATTCTGTAAAGGAACAGGACATTTCACAGTTTTTAATTTCAATAAAGTTAAGATTCTGAAAGGTGTTTCTGTTTATTACAGTTAAATTACATTATTTAAACCCTTCTCAAAAAATTAAAAGCACCCAATACTATACTGAATTGCAGAAATAAAGGTTCTTTCCCTATTGGATCACTGCTCCTGGATTTCAAGGTCAAGGATGGCTCTCACTTTTTGAGACAGTGCAACTCCCTGTTGCATTGAGGTCAAAGATGATCTTCATAACCCAACATGGCTCTCTAGGGATCCAAAGCCCATCAGTATTGAGGACAACTGATGTTTAACAAAAGCGCGTGATCTCTAACATCTTTAGAGATTTTCGTCTCAGTCCTCAGAAAAATATGAAAAACAGTTTAACTGAAACATAATGAACAGACTGGAACAGCCTGGACTGTAAGCAATCTTTGCAATGGATCAGTGGTCCCTGTCTTTCAGCACATAATCTCTACTGTAAATGGGACCAGCTAGCAACCAAGAGCAATTAGTGAAACACAGTATGCAAATATTGGTAATACCTATTTCTTGGTATAAAGCCTCTAGCAAATGTACCATTTTTCTCTAGCTAAACCCTGCAAGCGAAACAAATGTTATTATGCCAGTATTTATACAACAGTTCCAAATAGTATTAGCTTCGAATTGTAATAAAACACATTATCCTTCACAATAATCTTTAAAGAAATAGGTTTTTAAATGAAAGTATTTAATAACAGAACACTAAATTTTGAAAAGTGTTTTCTTTGGGGGAATTAAGTAGAATGTTTTCATCCTTTCAAATTAAGTGCACAAAAAAATCTTAATTTTAGGACCACCAGCTGTGATCATGCTAACAGCAATGGAAATTATGAAATAAGATACATAATTTTAATTCATGAGCCTACCTCTTGGTCTTCAGTTTCCCTGCTGTACTCTTAAGTGGGTAAAACCTTGTACAGATACTGCCATGACATTTGTTTCCTGGATAACCAGCCCTAGAGTGTCCTTTTATGACTCTTGTAGGTACACCAACACTGGCAAAAACCTGCAAAGAGATTTAATAAAATATGCAGCGTAACGAGCTACTGGGGAGAATTTCAAATTGTATTTCTGTGCATTTTTAGAATTGTTTGTCAGGTTTGTATACATATAGAAAGACCAATTAACTTAGACACTACGAGTCCATGAGAATACCCTATGTAAATATAATGAATGAATTCTGTAAGCAGGTGCCTCTGTGAAATAAATTATTCAACTGTTTTGGCAGACAGATTGTCCTTTATCCAATGCTTCAGTGGAAAGCAGAAGAAAATGCAACTGGAGTAGCCTTGAATGTAACATATGTAAATCTTTTCTGAGCTATTTGGTGGCAATTTAAATGCCCTTAAGCATGCAGGCTGATGGTCTTGGTAATTGTTTTCTCAGTCATTTGGGAATCTTCTAATCATTCCTTAAATTTTGCATCAGTAACACCTGTACTCTTCCATTAGCTCACGCTTCTGTGCTGCTTTTGGGACTGTGGGCAGAACTAGCTGCTGATGTAACTCCAAATTTCACTGCAAAAAACATGTGCACAGACAGCCCTTGATTCAGTGGAGATGTTATCTATGTGTGAACAATGAATATTAACAAGCCTCTTCCTGCCATGCAGATTTAGGTCGAGTTGCTTTGTACTGCTAAAGAAATGTCAGTATTTTCTGTCCCTCGTTTATATATCCATTGAGTAAATCCGGATGGCACTTAGGGAATACACATTTGGATGAAAGGAGCTATAGAAATTCAGCTAATGCAGTGAATCTAAGCACAAATTAATTCATTTATCATGATACAGGTATTTGAACAGGGGAGTATTTTCCTATATCCTACTCAGGCTCCTTTCAGATATTGCTATTGTTAGAAGAAACAAGACAAATCCCAGAAACTTTATCAGTTAGCAAACTTTCTTTTCTCCATGTGAGTGACAAAGAGAGAATCAATTGTTCTTTGTAAAGCCCTTTTGAACAGTCTGCAGCCTTCCAGCTCTTTTATTCATGTGTATGAGCATCAGCCAACTATGGCCCTTTTGTTATTAATACAACTTAATTGAATTTCGATGTGTGTTTTCAATTTATACATGCAATACTATAGAAATGTCCACCACTATAAACTCGCCTGTTTCCTGATAGATTAGCCACACTCATACAGCTAGTTTCTTCAACACTGGCAGATCTGGAATCAGCTTAGATGGAATGGCCCCAGTGGCTCATTGACTACAGCAAAGCTGTCGCTGACTCCATAGGAACAGATCTAACCTTCCATTAAGGAAAGTTTTATTGGCTTTTGTCTGTGGGATCCGTTCAAAGTGTTGCAGTCTGCACACTTTGGTTAAGTGGCTGCAGCAGATCAGCAGAGAAGTTCATCTAGCCTGGCATCCTGCTATGGGAGCTGGCCGTATGTGAGTGCCTGCCCAGAGGTCACACAGTGGTGACTCTCTGATACCCTTTCCCAGCCGCAGGGGTTTGTGGCTTAGCAATTTCCTGAATCAAAAGTGTTATTCCTGTACTTAATAACACCCTCATGGATGTATTTTCTATTCTAATTTGTCTAATGGCTTTTTGACACTATGTAAATGTTTAAGCATTCACAGTGCCCTGTTGCAAGCAATGCTTCAGCTTAATTACGCATTGTGGGAACACAGAAAGTCTGATCTGCAAAGGGCAGACTTAGCTCCTGAGAGACGACACAGTTAGCCTGGCTTTTGGAAGGGATTTAGGATGAATTTACTGTAATGGGCTCATAATGATTAGAAATGCCATTTTGTATGTTATCTGGGGCTAGATATCTGCAAACTTTCTGAAATGAGAGCTGTGGAGCATGAATGTGCTCCTACATTGGATTTAGGTTCTTCCTTAATGGACAGTCTAGGTGAAGGGAAGAACCACCATGAGCAAGGGATGCCTGGGGCTGAACAGAGGGCAAAGTATGGGAAGCAGAGCCTGAGCTGGCAATGTTATGTGTGAAAACTGAAATTGAACTTGGCTTCAGATTGTGGACTAGTATTAACCATCTGTGAGGAGGGGTAAAAGCCGGCAGCATGCAAACTGCAATGGGAACAAACCTTGTATTTGTTGTTTTTCATGGAAGTTTGTCACCTTTTCTCTTCTTCTTCTTCTTTTTTTTCCATTGAAAAGACTATGTTAGGTAATGAGTGTCTGCCTCACAAAAGAGCCAGAAATAGTGATCTCATATAAATGGATTAATGTAATGTATTTGAAAATGAAAAGGATTAAGCTCTTACTGAATTATTTAAGTCTGCTTATGAATATACAAGCAAGCACAGACAAAGTTTTTCCATTTATTTTTTCTTGAAGATTGATTGTCTTTTAAGAAAAAG
The DNA here is from genome assembly GCA_013398015.1 of Oreocharis arfaki. Taxonomy (NCBI): domain Eukaryota; kingdom Metazoa; phylum Chordata; class Aves; order Passeriformes; family Paramythiidae; genus Oreocharis; species Oreocharis arfaki. The sequence continues at coordinate 660,820 of VZRR01003609.1, read as the reverse complement.
AAAGAAAAAAAGTGCATATCAAATAAGGATGAAATTGAAATCCTTCTCCTTTATTTAACTAAACCTTCGTTCTGTAAACAAATTCGACCCTTGTTTTGCATGGATAGCATTAAAGATGTTGGTTTCTGCATTCAGCTCCAGACATTTTTTCACCTGAGTTACAGGAAATGAGATTGGAACCTGTCCTCAGGTTAAAATCTGAGGAGATTCAAACTGCAATTCAAGCACACTGTAAGGATGCCTGGATTTTCACACAGACACAGCTGTGAGCCACCATTAGATCACCAGTGCTTCTATAAAGGCCACTCACGCTGAGACAGTGACATGTGCATATATTAACACATCCCAAGCTCATAGATAAGATCTGAGTCTGAAGAATTTCAGACTGAGTGATGCATAAATATATCACAAGAAATACAGGAGGGCAATGACAACCAGAATTATATTTGGAAAGGGTTTCTTTCTAACTCCGTGCTTCAACCACTCAAACTCCTCAAATACTAAATCTCCTGATTGAAATATTCTTAATTTTATCACCTTTAACATGACAGTCAAAATATCCAAACACAACCTATTCAGCCTGTTAGGATATAGGCTGAATAGGAAAGTGAAAAGAAAATTAATGCAATTTAGCTATCATAAAAAGATTATTTCGTTGTTCTTCTGACCAGTTTAAGTGATGAAGCATCAGTATTTATAAAGATGAAATACAATGAAATAACCTCCACTGAATATGCATTCATATGTGTTCTAATTCAAATCCATACAACAGAAAACAGACCAAGAATTGTCTTACATGGCACATGCACAAAAAATCAATATGGTACAACCTGACATCTTCTAGCAAAAGCATTCCATTTTAACCAGCATCTTACATTTTATGACACTTTCTCTATCATAAATTGCAACACTTCTAGGCAATATTATTTTGGTATCAGATAAAGATGTCAAAGAACTTCCTACACTGGCATTCTTCTATTTTATTTCAGAAATATAACTTACAACTCGTACTACATCTGACACAGAGCAAGAGAGATTCTGAGATAATATTTACTCTATACTCCAAGAGATGAGAAGTCTTAGGTTCTCTTGCTACAAGCAATCAACCCTCCATGCAGTCTTACCTGAAGACAGCTAAGATACTGAGCTAGACAGATAACAACTTCAGCTTCATTCATTGACAATGCACGGAAAACAAGTGGTCCAGAAGCAAGTGATCCAAATACTCAGTGTTTGTTTCGACACATAAAATGTGTCAATTTTTTTATCAGACAAGACATGAAAATTACAAATATTTTTATGTAGTGACTGAAAATAAAAAGCAGATATCCTTGTGTAACAAACACTATCCAAACTCCAGCAGGTAGAGTTTTAGGAACCCTAAGTCTTACAAGAAATTTTATAAAGTCTCAAAGACTTTTCATTTTTCCTCATCTCACTTTCCCTGTCAATTAGTGGAAGTGCAAACTTCAAGCCTTAATGAAACCATCAAAGTTTGACCAGTTATTCTGGTCCAGCTCCAGTGTGTGTGGTATTTCTGCTCTAAATCCTGCTCCTCATGAAACCAACTTAATGCTGGAATATTTTGCTTACAACTTCATCATACTGTGGGTATGAAAAAAGGCAATGCTTCAGGACATCACCCAGCCAACTAGAATAGATGATCTTCTGTGTAACTGTTTCAGAAAAAGAAAACTGTGAGGATATAATGCAATCTCCATCTTGGAGGTCTCCCAGAGCTAAATGAACAGAAGCTTAAGGAATGTGGTTTATGCCCAATGTTAAACTGCTCTGAACAGAAGGCTTGACTCAAGATCTCAGCAAGTCCCTTCCAAACCAAAGGAGTGCCTGATTCTGAGAACTTGTTTGGAGCTCATAATTTTGAATATAGAAGAAAAAAAAAAAAGGGATTCGCTTAACTTTGTCTTTTAAATACTACTAGAAATATACATAACAGAAGCTGATTTGAACTCAGAATTAAAATTTTTCTTTTCAATGGATGAGGAAACTAATGTCGAGACCAGATCTCTTGAAATCAATGGCATGAATTCCTATGAATAATGTCAGTTAAGACTTCAGTGTATCTGTGACTTTGATAAGCAATCAGCATAGAAGTGCAAGCTGTTCCTATCCAAATACTAAACATCACAGAGCATCGAAAGATTGCTAGAACTAAGCTACCAAGATGAAAAGGAAATATGTTCTCATCCATAGCACTGACTTTGGAGCTATGGGGAAACCAAAGAACTCTGTTTAGCCACCAGAACTTTAGATGCATCGATTTGGGAATATTTGTCCTACACTGAGATTCAATTTATGGATCTGCAAAATAACCATATTATGAAGGCTATAGAAATAATTTTCAGACACAGATGTTATATAACATTGTAAGACTCATCTTTACAGCATTTCTAATCTTCACATTGTATATGGGAGCTCAGAGTGCAATTTCTTCATAAAGATGATGCTGGAAAAAGAGAGGAGTATTGACCTTTTTCTAACTTCCCCTATCAGCGTCCACCATGGGCATAAGTTTGGGTTTTTTCTGGAAAACTGAATACAGGGATTCAGTCTGAAACTACTAAATAATTATCTGATTTTTGATGGTCACCTATTCTAAAATAAAATACCTTCAGATTTTCCCTAGAATGCATATCAGCAAGTTGTCATCAAATTAGAAACTGACCTTCAAATTTTTCAAGCTGAAATTAGGAATTTTTCTGCAATTATGTTTGTTGTTGTCTTAGTATAAATTTCAGTTGGATTGCATTTGAAATGCCCTCAACTATTCTGTGTGCTTCAGGTCCTCATGCTCTGCTATCACGAATGTTATGAAAAGACATTTGAAATCTGAATAGTTATATTGTGTTTAAAAGAAAATGTAACCTAGATTTTCATAAACTCATTTTAAAAGCAGCAGTTCACATACATTAAATCAGTCTGACTCATTCAACAAAGAGAAATAATATCTTGTATGAATTTTTGAATGGGATACTCAACAAGAGATATGCCATCATTCATTTTGAGTTCAGTTTACAATTTTCATTGATATCTTCAATTACTTTTGTTTACTTATATTTTAAAATCATCTGGTGAATATTATTTGCAATTATAAGAACATCAATGAGCAAATTATTTTCCAGCATGAAAAATGTGTAAGAACTTATTCAGATGAACATAGTTAAGCATTTTGCTGTCTCTTATAACAACCCATTAGAAGATGGCAGCCATTCTTTATTTAGCTATTACATTATTTTTATTGTACAGCTGTTTTTAGGGAAATTATATAAAGAGGCTACAAAAAAACCCCTAGTATTCTCTTTGGACAGCGCTGTTTCATATGAAAAACTATTTCGCAAGAATGTGCACATGCTGGAAATGCTCCAAAACATTTTCTTATAAAATTCGAAGTTACAATGCAGGATTGAATTCAGTATTGTTTCATCCTATGCTGACTTCTCCTCTGTTTCTATTATTTGCTGTGTTTTGTCTACACAATTGAGACTAAGTACTTCAATATTTGGGGCTTTTTTTCTTTCTTTGAAAAAACCCAGAAACCTGTCTATGAAATGTTTTGAAATGTCAGCTTTTCAACTTGTTTGAAGACAAAACTTATTTTCAAAATGTGAGAACTTTCAAACAAGTAGAATTTCTGGTATCCTGCCAAACCTAGCTATGAAGTCTAGTGTTCACAACAGTTTAAGATGCTGATGTTGGGGGGTTTTCTGCTCATTCTTCCATGCTCTCATGACCAGGAACTGATCAGTGATCACTTCAGCTGACAGTGTCTCCAAATGAGGAGAAACCATCAAAGGCTGGGCAAAGGAAGTTTCTAGACATCATCTTCTCTACTGGTCAAAATGGTTAGAACTTCCTTGAAAAAAATTTTATATCACTAAGACTTTTTTTCCCCCTCAGCATTTCTAGTTTTACCTCACCAAAATATTGAAACATTCTGAAACTCTTTATTTTTTTTCCCTGGAACTTCTCAGACCTCCAATAATTTTTTAAGGTATTCCATTCCTATTTCTGCCACCAGGTTACTACGTATCAGCTGTCAAGTCCCTTTTCCTTGAAAGTGTTTGCGCTGTGTCTTATTGGCAATGCCAGGAACATTATTTTAAAATGGAAAAAAGTAATAAATTCAGCAAACTAATAAATTTGCTGCTTTTTCTATTAGAAAATATTCCCTAACAGAACTTGATTCCTGAAATAACATCCCTTGTTTTATTGGTTTGCACACATACCCTATGGATGTTGGCATTCTATAGCCTTGGTCTAATGATTGTTCCCTATTTGTTTGTACGCAATTTTTGATCCCATGTTATGCACAAGATATTAAAAAAAGGGAAAGTGAAGAACTTTTTTTTCAATTTCTGAAATTGCACGAAACAGAAAAAGTTAGTGTCTAGCAGCTGAAGGCAGTTTCTCAGAATCTATAGGTTTTTCTGTGAATCCTGTGTTTTTCGTGATGCTTACGCCTTTTCGTTACATTAAAGAGACAAGGTTACAATGACTCCTGGTTCCACTTATGTTCGAAGCCCATACTTAGTAAAAACATGCATTATTTGGTAAAGTTCAGGTCTTTTGTGGTACTTAGAAGGCATTTCTTAGAACAGGAATGAATAATTTGGCTTGCAGTGTTCAATAGCAGAATTTATTCCTTGTTTGTAAAAATAACACAGTTACCAACAGAATTAATGGCACACACAGTTTAATTTTTTTCCACTTTCTCACTTCTTTTTCCTAAATTTCTTCCCCTTCTCCCAACTTTTAGGTACCACAATAGTCCAAGCTCATTCTAAATCAAATACAAATATTATGCTCTTTTTCTCCAGCCCATGGGTTCAGTTATGTGTCCTTTCTTGTTCCAGCAATGCTGCCTGTCTAATCGTAAATAAGTTTTTTAATAGAGTGAGACTGGCAGAATTCTGAAAGGAGAAAGCAGGAATGCTCTACTATGTGAGAAACAGAAAGATGGTGCTGCCAGGCCAGCTTTTCTCAGAAAACGCTGCTGTGGAAACATAACACAAGTAAAGGCTGGACATATTTTCACTAATATATACAAATATTTTAAAGGAATTGTAGTCTGTAGAGAGAAGTCTTGCCTATTTTTTTTTAATTTAAAAAAAAAAGCTCTATCCAGATTTTATCCCAAATAAAAGAGGAGATTTAAAAGTTGTGATTCATTTCAAACTCATACATTTCACTTGCACTTTTTTAGGTTTTACTCACCGTGAGTAAATAATCCATGCAGAAGTTATAATAGAAAGTTTTGAGGAGCTTTTTGAAGAATTAACTGCAATCTGTTGAATTAGCATGAGCTTAAAGTGCTTACAGAACTGAGTACACTGAGATTTTATTTAGAGAAGTTTACTCTTCTTTTTTCCAAGTTCTCTCCGTGGTTACTCAGTGTTGGTTATTTGATATTTCAGAGGGAAGAAAAAAAATTTAAACCCAACTTGATATGTTGCTTAAACACAGAGCATTCATTCTACATTTTAACCACCTAGAAGCCACGATAAATGATTTTTTCCTCATTTCATGTGGACCAATAACTGATATGGAGGATTGTTATAATGCAGTTAAAATTTAAGTTAGGTATTATCTCAACCAAGCCAACAAGGCCAGCCAAAATACACAGGAGGACCTTATCTTAAGAATCAGATAAGCATAGAAAGAGTCAGAGCAGTCTAGAAACTCAAGACAAGCTTCCGGTATGAAGTTTTATCAGATTGGATATTAAGATCCTTGGAAAAATGAACAGATTGTAGTGAAGATACACAGTGAAGATACATACATGAAAAGTATGTTTGCATGTGACTGATAGAATGAAAACCAGAAAATTGCATGTATTCAGATTCTCACATATTTAGAGGGTCTTAAAAAAGTTTAAAGGGTGGAGAAAAGACCCTCAGAAATTAGACAAGAATAACAGAAATGTTTTACATTGGCTATGCTAAAAAATCAAAACTGTTTATCTTATCAAACAAAGATGAGGAGATGACTCAATGATAGTGTAGAACTACTTTTTGATTAGTGACAGAATATAAGTATCTTTTTAACCATCTTCTTCATTCAGTCCCTAATACATACATACATCATCCACATTTGCAACCATTTGCACAGTCCTGCTAGTAATCTACAGGCCAGATATAAAAAATTTAGAAGAGATGTTTTCCATGTGGATGTTCCTTTACCACTAGACTGTTAATGACGCTGTTCCTTGGCCTCAGAAAAAGAACTCAGACTGACAGTTTGAGGAAGACAGGGACAGTTTCAATGACAGCCTGGAAAGGGTGAGGAATTAATGACATGGGTAAACCTAATTCATATTTCTATTTTTAAAGTCTTCCATTAAACTATCTTGGGAAAACTTGTAATTAACAGCAGCACAGTGATCAGGATTTGAAATCACTTATAGCAAATGACTAAAAAGACCAATTTCTCAATATAGTAAGCAGTCATTTCAGAAGTACTGTAAACTGTTCTGCCTCAGACTGATTTATATTTCAACTCCACAAGCCTAATAGTCTGCATTCATGCTGATACTAGGAACTGTATAGTTACTCAGCGGTTCTAATGTGGAAGCTTTTTTTTTGAGGCCTTCTTTGTGGTTTCTTTGCATTGCTGATACATAAATTTAAAAATATTATATTAATTAATATCCCATCAAGGTTTGTTAGACATGTTTTATTCTATAATTCACCTTCATTTCTCTAAAACCTGCCTGTAAATCTGATGCATTTTTAGGAGATTTTATCTAGATTTTGCAAACACCACCTATCTCATATTCAGCTTGAAACACGGTTTTGTGGCGTGTGTAGGCTAAATTATCCACTGTTTTGCCACCTCTCTCTATATATGATTTTTCCAGAGGTAGAACAGCTGTATTTCATTTCTACTTTTCACTCGCTCATTGCAAATAAAGGTGTAAAGTAATAGAGAAATAAACTATATGTGATCCAAGTAAGAATCCTAGCAGAATTTGTGTAACTCACTGTTTCTTCCAGTGTTCCCCCAAGATGTACTTCTGTGGTGAAAGCTTGCACAGCTGAACTGTTTCAAAGAATGGAACTGTTGTGATATCTTAGTGTCTGGCTTGCCTGTGCTTTCATTGCAGTTATTCTGCAATTCTTTCATTGTAGCAGCATTTCCATTAATTTGCCTGAAACAGAGAAACCATGAGCGGATTGAATAAGTTTTCTGTGTACCAAAAAGCTCTGATCCCAAGGTGAAGCAGTGCCATGTTTCAGAGTAATGTTCAAGAGACCTTGGAAGAAGCAGATATGATATTTGTGCTCATTCACGTTGACTTATGTCCCAAAGCATTAAAAAAACTATGAACATGCCAACAACATTTTATTCCAAACCTCTGCTTCTGTAATTTTGGAACATCTCATTTTTTTCAGTGTAGGAAGAAAAACGAACATCACCCACAAGGAACTGACTGCAGCCTTTTAAAAACAAATACAGAACATGCCTGTTGCATTCCAATTTCATTCAGCAATATGCAATCCACAAAATGTAAGCTTTCAATAAGATCTTTAGTACAAGACTGAGTACAGATGGGCAGTAATAAGAAAGTAGCTCCCAAGTTGGTAGTGAAATCACCTCGGCGTAATATAGGCCATGATGTGATAAGCACCTTTTAGACATATTTTAAACAGGAGCTGGGTGAGACCCAGCAATGCCAGGCAGAGGTCGTTTATGACTTGAATCAAAGTGCTTGCAAGAGAGAAATTCGTTTTCTTCACATCAATAGACCAGAGCTTCACCTCCTAAGAACCAAAATATATTAAAAAAAAAGGTAAAAGCCCTCAAAGTCTCTCGTATTTGGACCATACTGCTTTACATCACTTCATCCAGCTAACATGCTTGAAGCAGATGGATTGTGTGGAGCACCAGTTAGGGATTTCACTGTTAGAGGTAGCACCTTATGAAAGAAATATGGCTGTTGGTACTTAGCCAAGGTATTTGGACTTTGGCAGCATTAGCAAAATTATAAAGAGGAGTTGTCAACTGAAATGCTGTCAGTGGTGATAAGACAAAAAAGGGAAGGAAGCAAAAACACTCCCTCGATACCAAAAGAGACATTTCAACTGCAATAATTAAGTACTATTCTTTTATTAGAAAAATATGGGAACAGTAAAATAACAGTGATTCGAATCCCTCTTAACAAAAGTGCCATTTAAACTTAAGGGTGAATCAGCAATGAACAGAGAGTCACGAGATGATCCACAACAGCTTGATTTAGATAAATATCTCAAACTTTGTCTTAATGTCTCAGCAGTTTCATTAAATTGGCATGGGATTCTCATAACTGCAGGATTTCTCCCAAGACATATGTATTTGTCTGCCGTAGTATTCACAGCAGCCCTTCAGAAATAATTTTGATAGAGCTCTTGTGCATGTTTTGAGAAGTAAAGATACAATTCTTATTTCATACAGTGGGAAATGACAAGTAACCTTCTTGAGTCTCCCTGACTTCTACTGATGTCAGACTTGCAGTAGAACAGATTGGATGTCTGTAAAAAAAATTTAATGCACAATCAAAAAGAATAAGTGTTTGGCAACATCAGAATGTCCATTGCTGATCTAGAATCAAATCAGATATAGTTCTCAAAGTACTTCTGTTTCATAAGTTTTTTTAGGGATGTTTAACATTTAGTAAGCAGATTTTCTGTGAACTAGTGCCACTTTATGAAGATTTATTTCTAAATGTGTATTTTGATTTACTAAAAGAAAAAGTCCCTTGAGGTGAATTTATTTTGCAATTAGATTCCACTCAACATCGTACTACCAGCAACTGCCCGCAAAGGGAGGGAATGTAAATTTATAACTGCAAACCCATGCTATAACAGCATAAACACAAGGGTAACATCCAACCTATTATATTAGGAAGGCCATAAACAAAACCTCATCACAGCTAATGTGGAACTGTCGAAAGCTGAATGAACAGATGGGCTTCCCAAAGCCCCACAGAGGTTAGCACAGTCTGATGCTCTTGTTGAGATTTGGAAAGGCTGGACTCTGGCAACACCTTACCACAGAATCTCCTGTGGAAAGCATGCAGGCAGAGAAGAGAAATGTCATTTTCCCCAAGATCACCTAAACACTGGTGTATAATAACTGAGGTGGTCATACCCAGAGGTGGCCTTGGTATGTAACTGGGTATCAAGGCTTGTTGCTGAAGTACAGTTTCTGTTAAGACTGTCTTCTGTTGTAATACTTCCTGTTTGTCCATCCAACAGTTGCAATTCTGAAATGTGAAATTTGATTATCAGTCTTCCCACAGTTTTTATTCACAAACTTTGGAAAATAAAGAACTATCTCTTTAAGGGAAACTTCATCCCTCAGATTCCATGTATGAAGATGGGCACAGTTTTAATATTGAAAGTCAATTTTCTCTTTGCCAGCATTGCCTAGAACTGGATGAGGCACGGTATTTTCTGCAAAGTCTTCAGTATTATCACAAAACTGAGAGTTTTGACATTTGACCCTGAGTCATTGCCCAATACGCCTGAATGCTTCAGTAGCAGGATGCTGGAGAAGTTTTCGTTTGAACTGTTCATTGGACATGTTTTCTACTGGAACTAAAGCAAAAATACTTTAATGTTATGTGTTAGGCGAGAATCAAGTGACACAAACACAAACTATGGAGCCTTTAGAGGTTAAAATACAAATTCAGTGCCAGAAATTTTATATATATGTATCTGTATGTGTACATATATAAAATATAGGATCATGTCTTTCCTAGTTAAGCACTTCAGTGGTCTTAGGAGCAGAAAACTGTCAGTTGGTTATTCCCCACTGAAGAATGATCTCCCAGTAATTTGGTTACAGTGTAAGAGCGGGTGATCAAATTTAGAAAAAGAAAACAAACAAATTATTTTTTTAAAAAATGAATTTGTCAAAGGTCTTAATTCCCCAGTCTTCAAAAGATAACAGTCTGACCCTTTCATACTGTGGTCAAGTATTTCTGATGGATTATGACACTTTAATTAATAAGCAGCTTGCCTTAGGCAGAATTGTGAAATTCTGAATACTCTGTTGTCTTTTGGCTTCTTACAGATTCCCAACAAATAAAGCTGGAAGGAGATCCAGGACTGTGGTCCATTTTTGTCCATTATCAATCATAAAGAAGACTCACTGCAAACTATTTTTCACAGGTCTTGATGGGAGTTCTAAACCATTCAGTATGTTTGAAAAAACTGGAGATCTAAAATATTTTCTCCTTTAGGAGAGTAAAATTCCTGCCTCAGAGTTGAAAAATACTTTCTAGTAGCTGAAGCAAACAATAATCTCCATTCCCTTTAGACTTTGCTCATTGTACTGCTGTGTTTATAGGAGTTTCCTTGCCAGGAAAGAGTCAAACAAAAGAAACCCACCAAATATCAAGACCTCAAACCTTGCATTCCTCCTGATCATTTATCTTGATTTTATAAGAAGGAAGCATTGGAAGACGTGTTTTTGTCATGGAATTTGTAACTATAATTCCTAAGACTTTGAATTACACAGGGATTGATACGGTTATAGGGACAAAAAAATATTCAGTCTCCAAACTTGAAACCCCACACTGTTAATAGAAGATGCTTTTTACAACCAAAATAAAGGCAGTGAGGAAATCCATTTGTATCACACACATGGCTATGAGTAAAATGTCATATAGAAATGTGGGGAGGGGCAGGGAAAGACTGCAGAATTTTAATGCTGGCTTTTAATTTATTTGTATTATATTGAAATATTTAAATACACATAAACTATTCTAATATTTTAAACCATTTTTCAACAAAGTGTAAGGTTCAAAGACAAAGTGCTAATTATTAAAAAATAACTTTAACAAACTTTTAACATTGCAGACTCATAAACAAAATAAAGATTCTAACCCAGCAGAGATATTCCCTAGACTCAGTAGGACCAGTGAGAAGCGTAAGTACTGTGCCCAAAACTAGCAGTTTACAGATCTAGGTGAAGTCACAATCGACGTTTGACATCAATACTAAATTAGTCACATCATGTATTCTGAGCATTTTTGAGATATACATATAAATCATAATGTGTTAGGTTCTGCTGTACCCACAAACTGAAACCAGAACATTTGAACAGTTCATCATATTCAGAGAAGGATGTGTTCATTGCTTTACTTTCCTGCTTCCAAGAATGTAAAAAATGCATTTTTAGTTTGGTTTTTTTGTTTTTTTTTTTTTTTTTTTTTTTTTTTTTTTTTTTTTTTGCTATTAATGGAATTGCACTCCTGTCAATATACATAGAGGCAAAATAAACACCAAAGAATACAAAGCCCTAAACTCTTCATGCCAATGATCTGATTAATTATAAACTGATAGAAACACATCTCTCTTTAAAACAACATTAAAAAAAAAAATCCAGCTATAACATGCAAAAGACTTCAAATGAGTTTCAGGTCCTATACTGGCTCTGAGTCCCACTGAAAATCTCATTAACTATATTTTCGATGAATTTGATCCATGAAGTCTGTCATAAATAGGCCCAGCAAAGTCATTTTCAGATGAAAGTGTTTCTCTTGATGTGATTAATTTTTAAGATGGGTCTCTGTAAGTGCAAAGCTTTCAAGTTACCAGAATCTTCTACAGCGCACAATCCACTCCACATTTCCAAAGATTTATTTATTTTAAATTCTTTTTCCTTTCTTCCTAGCTGGTTACATTTTCTTCACTAAAAGCTACTTTAAAGTCATACTTAAAAGTGTCAAAGTCCTGTCTTTTTAGTGACCCTTTTTCTTTCTGATGTACTGTATTAAGCAGCACACTGGGAGCACCTCAAATCCTTTTGGAGCACAGAAATCATTTTGTCATTGGGGAGTTAACACTGTTCAAGTTTTTATTAGAAATTTTAAAAGAGCCAAAATTCTTTACCTAACCCCAAAATTTTTTCCTGAAGTACTCAAAAGCATCTTTCTTACGTCTTTTCTAATGATTGTTTATGTTAATTATGTTGTAATCACTCAATTTTCTTCTGGTTTCTATAATTACAACATGAAGAAATTAATTACAGAGTTTGACACACATAATCTAATCTTAATTACAATGTGTTTAGAAATATGCTGACAGATACTTTGCACTTATAACAATTAGCAAATTTGTCTTTATTGAAGACCTCCTCAGACCAGCACTTTCATCCTCTGTTCATCCTCTGAATCCCACTTCTTCCTGAATTTCCCCCTGCTCTATTCAGTCCCCCCGTGTCTCACAGCAATACCAAGCAGCCTTTCTCAGCCCAGACACACTCCCTTTCAGCCATCTGAATCTAAAGAAAAGGAGGGCTTTGATTCAATAAAACCAACATCAGGTAGAACTACAGAAAAGTGGTGATATTTACACTCTGTCTCTACCCTTCACTTTTAATGAGGAAATGCTCTCAGGGTAAAGCCTGTGACAAGCCTTTGTGGACACATGCAGGGCAGGAGTTATTTTAACTTGTCTCTTGTATGACAGATGAGAAGATGTTGCTCCTTCCCATGGCAGGGCACTCATTGTTAATTGTCTAGCTTGTTAGGATTCAGCCAAAGGCTACAGACAAAACTTCCTTTTCCTCAAGCCTCTCTTCTCCACCAAGTCTTTCCATAATGAAGCAGCCTCACTCCTGCCAGCTCTGGTGCTCTGCTGCAAACGCCTCTGCGCTGAACACAGGGGACCCTTGCTTTGCTGCACAAACAACTTTGGTGCTTTTTCAACAATTACTTTAAAACCTGTCTGCCTGTTCTGCCTGACATTTACATTCACTCTTCATGAAAAAGGAGTGAATCTGCACAGAAAATGTGCAGAGAAATATCCTCTTTCTCCGAAAAGTACATGCATGGGAAATGTGCATGTCTGTAATCTCAGCAATCTGTACATTCAGAAAAAAGGAAGATCTGCTTTGGAAAGGAGGAAATCTACCTAGGAGATGCATAGGTGCTGCCTCTTCTTCTTGAGTACAGATAAACCAGAATGGGAGAGAATACCTCTAAATTTTAGTAAATACTGTCTCCACTGTATTGCTATACCTTCTCTGAGGGGGTTGAAGGGGATAGCTATGATTTATCAAGGTTCTCTCCTCTGCTGCCTGCTTTGGCATCCAACACTCATGTCTGCATGTGCCTAACTGAGAAGCACAGAGAAACAAAGGTACTTCAGGAAATATGGTTTTCTGAAGGCAGAAAGAAACCATATGGCAGCCACTTCAATGGCCCTTACAGTCTGTAAGTCTATAAAATACATGTTTTTGTGTAGCTGAACTCTTTCAAGTCGCTTCTCTCTGAGAAGAGAATGACCAGAAAAATTTCTTTTAGTGAGGTTGGGAAGGCCTGCATTATTTGAAAGAGGAAAAAGAGCTCCAAACATTGATTAATGAGCTTGAAAAGAAAATAGTACAGAAAAACCTTCCGTTTTTATATTACTACCTCAAGGGTTTTTTCATTTATTTATGACCAACTAATAAACTGATATATTCCATTTTTTCCACAATTTTTGCACAACTTATATAGCCAGATATCTTAATCTGAAGGTATAAATAATAGATAGTTGTTATTTGATCCACTCAGGTATGACTTATTCTCTTCTTTGTCTCCTCAAGTAAATTCAATTTCTTGACCTGGGCTGCAGTCTCCAGGTTTGCCCCAGCAATTAAGGAGTTATGAAAATCACAGACTTTTCATTTTGGAGGCTGGTTTCACTAAGCAGTTAGTCACTATGAGTCAAGTCAGAAACCCTTTCAGAGAGAGACAGCAGACCTTTTGCTGCTAGGCTGACTGTCCACTTGCAGAGAAGAAAGAAGTGTCTCGTCTCCTTATACTCCTCAGGTGGTAAGTTACCACTGAGAGGATGTGAAGAGATCAAAATCTCCTTTCCTGATCTTTGGCTTTATTCAGGATACAGACGAAGAACAAGAGCTACAGCAAAACTTCCATGAATCATACATAAGTCCCTTCAAAAAGGTCAAGTAACAAAATGTGAAGGGGATAAAAGTGAAGGGATGGAGTGGAGTTCTGATGATTCCTCAGAAGACTGGGCTAAGTGGTGGCAAGCTTGTGGCATAGCATGTACTGTTGTACTTTTACATTAAAAAGAGAAGGAAGTCATTCTGGATGTGTGAGGAAGGTCTGATATCAGTGATGTGTTTCTCTCCAAAACCAGCTCAGTTTAATTGTTAAGCTCAGTTCTGAGAGTTTCTTTTTTCACCATCACTGCCTGTGTTCACCTAACCAATCTTTAAATAAAACTTATTATTAACTTTAAAAATCTGAAAGGTTATTTAAATCATTAAATTCCGTACAAAAGTTTAATCGATTTCTAAATAATAAATCAACTCTGGGTGCTCTTAATAATCTTGGTGTAACACATTTCAATCCAGAAGCACTACACAGTATTTATCTTTAATGAATAATAAATGAGACATTGGTATTGACTGAACAAATGATTAAATATTCAATCAGTAAGAGAACATGGGAATCATTTTTAATTATTAATGAACTACAGATTTTGCTTGTCAAGTGCTATCATCTTTTTGCATGAATGACTTCTCTTAGCTGTCGTCATAGGGCAGATGAATACAGGAGGTCGTATTGGACACCATCTGTCTCTGAGAAAAAGGAATTGTTTCACAAGATACTAGGGGTCTTACTAACTTTTTTTTTTTCAGTGGAGTCTTTGGTTCTGAAATCCTGCTCTACTACATATTCATATTTGTTAGAAAAAGACAGTCACTGGGAGCCATGAAAACTGATGGTCAGCTGGCCAGCCTGACAGAAAGTTTCATCTGCTAGGTTTCTTCTGCAGCTTTTTCACTGGCTCTTATGGTTCCCTAGAGTTCTTCACAGTAAGATTTCATGAGAAGTTCTGAAATTGCCTGAAGAAAGGCTATCACTAAAAATGTCCCTGAATAAGGTTTTTTTCCCCTCTGCCAGCTACCCTGAGGCCTATAAAGTCACTCATGAGCTACTTGAGTAGAGCGCTGTGGTCTTCGTCTATATCTAAACCAATGGACTTTTTGCAATAGCCCACCTTCCTGTTCTCCCAAAGCCATACTGTGGCACCACTAAGCCCAAAATCCACACTGGCACTAGTGCTAACCCTCCACCCAAAGAAAAAGGGGTTGTATTTAGGCAAGAAAAAAAAAATCCTCTGCATGCTCTAGCCAGGACCAACACCTTCAGCTGTGGATGAGCAAAGGCCCAGCACTACGACCTGTGCCATAATACACAGCTGTCCCTCGATGCACATGGGTCCCTAATGGGCCATGGCAAACCTCTGCTCACTGTAAAGAAAGAGTTTGTATGTGCCTGCTCATAACTTGCTGTCACTTTCACTCAGTTATAGCAAGTAATGAATACTTTACATTTGTTCCTTTATATCATGCTGTAGAGCGTTATGTAGCACAATCTGAGAATTGTATAAAAATCACCGCCTGAAATGAGATTGTTCTGACACCCCCAGTCTACAGCAACCTTTTGTGCTCAGCTGGAACTGATAAGAGTGCTGGAACTGGTAGCTGTCCTGGAGAGTAGTTTGAAATTATATTTATGGTCAAAAACAAGCCTTGAAAAGCAGCTATTCCTTATCTTTGTACATACTTGCTAGAGTACGTTTGAATCATCTTCTGACTTTGTGACTGAACAAGTTTCCTTCTGTTAGATTTGAAGGGCATAGCCACTAAGCTACAATTAACTGGGTCTTCTTTTATCTCATGAATTATTGAATTTTCTATCCATATCTCGAACGCAAAACCTTCATTAGAACTGGTGAAACCATTTTTTTTCTTCTAGAAAATACTTTCTTTGTTAAAAAACCCCAACCTTTAACACGAATATGCCAATTTGATTGGTACTTTCTTAAGGAAAAGTGAAAAAACATTCTTCATAAGGGAAATTGTTTCATTCTAATCTTTTTGGAACAAGACTTTTCTCTTCTTTTTTTTTAATATTGAAGTGACCTTTCATTTTAAAGTTTAATGTTAAGAGAAGTAAAAAGAAAACAAACTTTATAATGAAAAATGTCTTTCAAATTGATTTTTTTTTCTGTTTCTTACAATTAGTAATGGAAGACAGATTACCAAAAGAGAAAATAACCGTATCACATACTTCTAGCACTCTATTCAACTTATAATTACAATCTGAAAGGTCTCACCCACTGTTCCTTGAACACCAAAAGCCTGAGAACACTACAGAGCATGCAAGGGAAGGCAATGTTGTCACAGGGATCACACATGGGAAAATTTGGTTCTGTTCCCAGGCCTGTTATTGTCTCTGAGCCTGACTATGGGGAGGACAGATGACTTCCTACATTTCTACAAATCCAACACAGAATTACTGCTATTACTCTACTTTTAAGAAATATTTTTACTTTATACATATGTCAGACTTCTAATAAGTCTGCTGTGAATTTTATCAAATGAGAT
Organism: Oreocharis arfaki; assembly: GCA_013398015.1. Taxonomy (NCBI): domain Eukaryota; kingdom Metazoa; phylum Chordata; class Aves; order Passeriformes; family Paramythiidae; genus Oreocharis; species Oreocharis arfaki. The sequence goes on along the minus strand of VZRR01003609.1, from coordinate 644,404 downwards.
GCATTAAAATTCATATTATTTTACCAAATGTGATTTAGTTAAGCATCCACAATTAAGCACTGAACCAAGAGGCATGACACTTAGGATCTTTGAGGATTTGTGCTGAAATAATTATGAGCTATGGGGCCGAAGACATTCTGGAATTCACTTGGAGTTATACAGAATGGAGGTAAAAGGAAGAAGGTCATCACATCTCAGAAACCCTAAGAATTGTTTGGGATTTTTACGTAGCAGAGACTGGGAAGGCTACACACAAAGATGCATTAAAAATGAACCTTCATCTCCGTTTTCATTCTTCTAGGAGTTTTCATAAAACTCACTCCATTGAACTTGTGCCAGAAAAATGGATTCATGAAACTTGAGTCTCATTTTAAATCCTCATTTTAAGGATTTATTTTTCTATACTTGTGTAAATGTAGAACCGACAAGGGTGAAGAACTGAACTTAAACTCTTCTTTGAAGTGTCAATCACAGAAGATGTGGGCCAGTGAGCTTCCAAGCTGATTCTTCCCACAGTTTCAGATCAATGGGACCAGTTCAAAAGGTATTCCTTTATGTACGTAGAAGATGAAGGCCACAAGAGCTACCTCTCCTTGCTTGTCTCTCTTTACCTCTCCAAATGTACAGAGTACCCTAAAGACATTGGGGTGGACTTGATGGGGGGGAAGTGTCATCCTGACAACACACTTCAAATCATTCAGCAAATCTGGTTGTTTTCCTTGGTAAAGTGAAATTCTACAAGCCCTTTTACAGAGTTCTGTAAAACTAGCACAGAGTTCTGTGCTAGGAAGGAATTCAGTCAAACAAAATGGAACTTCCTTTATCTGCTCAGGGCAAATAAAGCAAAGAAGAGCTTAACATTTTTTGTGTAGCCGTGTTGGATGTGAGTGTATAATACATACTAAAAAGTTTCCTGGTGTATCTACTGGAACTACATGACCTCAAAAAGCACAAGGAATGATTCTGTTGCAGACAATGTTTTGGTAGCCAACCTCCTAATGATCTATCACAATCTTTCTGCAACAATAACATACTGGAATTAATATGGGAATACTGAGAGGAAAAAAAATGGAATGCAATTATCAGGAAAATTTAAGTTCAATCGTTAAATACATCATAATGTTTCCTTTGATAAGCCTTTCTGAAAATTAGAATTAGAAAACAGAGGTCTAGAAATGTAATAATATTTTGCCAACATTGATTTCTCATATATACATTTCCAATAAACTGAGTAAATCAGTCAATGACTGCAAAAGACAGCAGGTTATATATACAGCTTTATGTAACACTCAAAAAGCTGGAAAAGACACTACTTCCATAAAGTTTATCACCACGGATTTTATCTTTGCTCATAGTGTGTTTCTGTATTTGAAAAATATAACCTGAGAAATACATCTCCGTGACTGAACTAAATGTTTGTAGCAGTCCAGTTCTTTGCTAATAGTATCCATGGTCTTTTGGTTTGGTTAGGCTTTGGAGAAATGAGGTGGCTTAGTTGTTATTTTATTCATGATTTGCAATTTCAGCTTGAAAAAAGTAATTCACAGAATATCAAGTTTGTTAACAAACAAAATAGTTTGAGTGAAGAGCAATTTTTTCTACACAAAATGTCTGCTTCAGAAATTACATTTTATGCATGATAAATTTCTGGAGTAGTTCTATTTATCAAATAAAATATTGGAAGGTGTTCTGTCACATGATCCTGAGGTCAAAGAAGAAATTTTGACATCAGTCTCATGGATTTTAATTGTTTAAGAAATGCCTTGTTTAAAATAGTGAAAATGGTAAACTGTCAAACTTTTCAGGGCTTTAGAAAAGAAAAAAAAAAACAAACCAGAGCTGGAGTTCAAGAAAGACAATTTCTAGGAAATTACATAAATTGTAATAGGGTCATAAAGAAAGGATTGCTAAAAGATAAATATAAAGCTGATGAAAGGAGCAATTTTTTTAAACATGATACGTCATTAACCTGTGGAACTTGCTGCCACAGGATATAATTGAGGTTAAGAGCTTAAATAGAATTAATAAAGAATTATACATTTACATGGATAATGAGAACTTAGACATGATAAAAATTTACTAGAATGCAAACCTTCGTACCTAAGGGCAGAAGTTAACTGCTAAAAGGTAGCAGCCTGAATGCTTCTTACAATGTTCTATGACAAATATATTCTGATTAAAACCTAGGTTTTTATCTTGTTAATTCTACTGGTATACAACATTGACTTTCCTTTGTATTTGTCTGCACTTTTATTCTGCTACTTGTGCCATTGATTTCCAGGGAGTGGTAAACCTTCAGTTATCCTAGTTTCTCCTAATATCCCTCTTGGTATGCAGGGAAAGAGAGAGCTCATTTTAATATACGCTTTCAAATCTAATTTGCGGCACTTTTGGAGTCCCTGCTGTATCATTATAGTGATATCTAAATCTAACGCACACTTGAGAAAGGAGGTGTAAGGAGCTGATAACAGCAGTGGGCAAGGTGAAACAGTGACTTGGCCAGACAAAAGACAGAACTGGAAAGGGACAAAAATGGCACAGAGATGCTATTTTTGGACAAGGGGAGCTAAAAGAGTGGGGACAAAATTGAATGGATACTGGCAAAAAGGGAAACCTATGTGAAGTTCTGGAGTCATGGATGTCTCAAAAGCTATCTTAGACTAAATGAAAGAAGATGGGAATAACTGCAGACAAAAACCTGAACAGTGAAAAGATGAAAAATTTTAAAGCCATTAGTCCCCCTCAAAACTATTTGTATGAAAGCATTAGTAAAGCTGCACAGACCAGATACTACCCTTGTTTTGTCAAAGGATATAGCCTGCAAGATGCATTCACTGACAGGCTTTGGGCTGTTGCTATTGCTAAAATAAAGTAGCAAATCAATGCATCGGTTTGCCCAGACAAAAACTGAGAACCTACATGACATTAAAAAAAGACCTTGATGGATCTGGAGAAGCAGATCCTAGAGTATGTCTGTGCTCTGTGAAAGAGACAGAATTGTATGTCGTGTAGTGATGGTTCCTGGAAGCCTTGCAGATGAAAATTTAGGTTAGTGTTTTCTGGAGACATGGCTAATATTCGGGGCTACATTGTTAAAGTTCTCATTGCTAGCATGACATGTGGTCATCTAGTGAACTTACTTTGTAGATAATTTTCTAAATAAACTCAAATCTGCTTCATCTCTATGCAACACATTAAAGACAGTTCAATGAGAGGAGGATGAAGACCTCACTGATAAGCTTGTGACCAGAAATACTGCATGTTTATAAACCAAAGGAGTTGGGATGAAAGGAGGACCCTGAACACCTTACTGGAGGATTAGGAACTGCAACCATGGTGAATCCAACACAACTCAGCCATGCCTGCTGGGCAGGGGTGTCTCCAGAGGGAGCTAGCTGGTGCCTGAAACATCTGGCTGGGAGAGAACTTCATTACAAAGGGGAAGACGCCCTATGGAGGTTTGGAAACTGAGTATTGAAAAGATGTCCGCAATGCAGAATATTAGTATTTAAAGATGTTATCTACATTTATCACATTTGTCACTTGCCATTAATTTAAATTCCCTTTATGCATCTGTTCAGGAAATAATTAGGATTTTATGCTGCAGTAAATACGCTTGTTCATCCATTAGTGCAAAGCAGAAGATTAATTGCAGTACAATGGGAATCAGGACTACCGTATTCGGAGCAACAGCAACAAGGGTGACAGCTGTGCTGCCCACATAGTTTGCTTCAGTAAGCTTCAAAGCTTCAAACCCGAGTTCGGATGAGAAAATAATTGAACTCCTGACAAGACAGGGCTATCCCTGTACTTGTGTGTGTAACCAGACAGACAACCAGCAGAACAACAAAAGATCACACGGAAACTAACGAAATAACACTGTCCCAAAAGTTCTGTTAATCAGTTATTCAGCTACTTTTACACACATAGCTTTATATACAGAGGCTCATGGTTTATATGAATCATTACATTTTATAGAAAACTAACCCGAGCTCTCTTTAAATACGCGTGGTAAAATTCCAAAATGTACTAAGATATCGTAAGGCTATATTAATTTGGCAATAAAACCCTAGAAGGCTGAAAAAAAATTGTAACTGCCACTAGCTGAAAATGACACTGTAGAATTAGAGCCAAGACCAAAGATAATGAGTTGAAGAAAAGAGATGTAGGCAGCAGAAAAACACTGTGAAACTTGCCCTGCCTCATTGTGCCTGGCTCAAGACAAAGGAACAGTGTGGTGATGGGCCGACCACACCACTCTTCAGTCCTGAGGTGTTTATGAACATTGTCCTTGCTATACAAACCAAAGAAACATGAGATTACTCCTTTCCCCAAGGAAAACATCAATCACTTACCCAAAAGCAACGCCTAAACGAGGATCTTTGTAATGGCATTTGTTTGTGGGGATTCACTAAACCCACTGATTAATGCAGAAAGACTGTTTCTTAAATAAAGAATGAATCCCAACAAACCAATCATATGTGATTAGCCAGGGGGGGTTGTGCAATTAAAAACCCAGCTTTGTAACTGGATGATTCATTTAATTGTAGTGCATTATATCAAATAAGCTACTGATGAGGTGAATTTTGGCATATTAAAAGTTAGGATTTTTAGGGATATTTTGTGATATTCTTAATGAGTAAAAATCAAATATAAATTGGCAAGATTCTTACAAGCTTGGCAACTGTAAATCAGCTATTAGACTCAAAGTACATTTAGTCTCTTGTGGCTGCTCAGTGGCCCCATTGCCCTGACTAAAGATAAAGCATTTTTACTGCCACAACTTGCTTGAGTAATTTTTTGCAGACAGTGCAAAATCCTCTTTATTTAAATTTGTTGGTTGACTCACTTTGTGGCATGTAGCTGGGGACAAGAGCAAAGAAGGTACTGCTCAAATTCAAAACTAGCCATTGCGTTGCTTTTAAAGTAGATGAATGTTTCAGAGATGGGTGCAACTGTCAATAGGAGATTGAAGTTATTTCATGCCTAACATTTGTCTGGTTTATATTTTTTTAAGGATGATATATGCTTGACGCTACTAATTAAGTGCAATTATCAGAGACAAAAAAAAAAAAAAGAAATATCTAAAACCAGCACTGAAATTACCTAAAATTACCTAATCCAATTAACTTTGCTGTGGTAAATTTAAGTCTAAACAAGAATTTACTTTATGTGAATCAAAGACCCTAGATATAGATTTTTATGAAGAACCTGCATAACAGAATGTGAAAAATGTGATCCTAACAAAAGTATTTAATGCCTAGAATAGAGAAAAATACTTTACAAAAGAAATCACAGAAGAATAAGTAATTGGCTATCTGGGCACATAGGCTGGAAACCAAACTTGACTCTCTTGTCGAGGACTTGTATTACAGATACACGTTGAACTGATGGGTAACAAGAGCTGCCCCAAAAGGACATCTCACCATTCCAGATTGTATACTAAGGTATTTTTTAGTCCTATGCTGTAGTTGCTCATCCATTCTGTAAATTATGTTTTGCCATAGCTCATCTTCAATAACTGCTATCAGAAAAATGGATTTTCTTTTCCAGGGTGTGTTGCAGTGTTTAAATCTCTTTGGTCAATCTCTGTATTATTATTCAGGATGTTAATATTGGCTGATCTTTCTCTATTTGATTATCTTTATAAGTCATCTCTCTCCCCCTCTCCCGAGGAATGAAATTAGGAATGCCTTTTTTCTCCTATAACTATTTATGAGCATCACAGATAGAATTCTGTGGGGCTTAAGCAGAAGCAATCTTTTGCACCCATATGCAGCACCTCCCACCTCAAATTTCTGTTACCATGTGTAACTTCTTATGCTGTTTCTAAAGTAGCCATGCAAAAAGGGTGAGGAGACAAGAGTACATCCATTTAAAACAGAGAGTTCTTTTGTATTGCAAATAGAGTTCTCTAACAGATCTGTTGGCATGAAAATGCACCACAATTCCATGTGTTTTGTGGGAAGATGCAGCCTGGAGGAATGTTATTAGAAGCAAATATTACGGTTTCACACATGAAGTGAAGTACTCAGCACTTTACCCTTCCCGCAACTCCCTCCCTGTAATGCTGCCAGAGTAAAGCTGTGAACTGATAAGGACTGCCCACAAACTGTGGGTCTGGCGACTGAAAACACTGCATTTAATTCCAGTACATTAGGTTTGGCTGGAAAAACTATTTCCAGGAGCAATCCAGAACTGTTATGTGTAATGGAGAAACGGATATGATGACAAGTCCCAAAGTTGCAACCATACGGAGACAGGCAGAAGAACCAGCAGAAGAGAATGTTCCTTTTGCACTACATTATTCTGACACTCTTTCTCGCTATGAGGATTCATTATAACACAGACAAATCAGATTTGCATGATTAGCTTTCTTTATGATACTTAGGGCTTAAACTTACAACCCTTTTATTGATTTTTAAGGTCAGTAAAATACAGTTTTATCGTCTGAATTCTACCTCCTGTCTAACAGACCATAGAACTCCATCCAGTCACTCTTGATTGCAGGACCATAATTTGTGCCTTCATTGAAGAGGTGAAGAATGGACAATTTTCCTAAGTAATATTTTGCAATGGTTAATCACCCTCACAGATGCAGGCCATATCTCCAATTTTAATTCTTAAAATTATAGACATAATTTCTTGCTACATATGTCTGTGCTATACTGTAGACCTTCTCCAATATCTAATATTTTTCTGTTAGTGAAGGTGCTACATAATTATTTATCAACTCTTATTTTTTGTCTATTAAGATAAACAAATGAACACATTTACTGTCTCTATTCCCTTCATTCTTCAACTTCTGTATTTCCATCACTCTTTATAACTGCCTTTCTTTTAAAAATATGTTTAATATTACTTTCATGAGTTAGAAACACTTATAAGTAGTAAAAGAATTAATTTTCCTGATTAATTACACTTTCTTACGTATCCAAAATTTGTGTTTTCCCTTTTGTGCAGTAACCTTACAGTAGGAAGCATTCTAAGAGCCAAAACAAATTTAAATTGCCGATTTTGGTCACTATTAATATGAACAGTTTGAGATACTAAACATATTGTCACAACCTCCATCACATAATAAACTCTTTTGAGCATGCAGAAAAGGACCAAAAATAATTAGAGAGAGGGTATTGGCTAAAATGCCATAATAGCACTAAACTGTGCTTTTTATGAATAACCAGCAGGATACCTGGCACTGCTCAAAGCATCTTTGATGATTTCTGTTGCACAAACTGAGAAAAAAAAAAGAGATAAATTTATTGCATAACAGTGGTTTTTCTGGAAATTATTCTTGTTTCACAAATTTACATGTGATCCTGATAGGAATATTCTCTACAAAATTGCATTCTGAAAAGCTGACTGATAAGGCTGATTTGTTTTCTTTGATTTCATTTTCACCATAGGGAGTAGTGGCTACTAATGGAAAGAAAAGCTGTATGTCCAGTCACAGGGTGTGATTCCCATGGGAAAATTGTTGTATGGAAGAATTGTTAGCATCCCTAAAATAAAATCCATACAGACTGCTAGAAGTGTAGGTTGTGTTTTATTTTAATGTTTTGCTCGTTTATTTGAGCAAGGTTATTAAGAAATATGTCTCAAAATAAACCTGTGGGACTTCACTGTATTATGGAAGAGGGCCTGAGCTTGCTGGAAGTATTCTGAACAACCCAGTTCTCTGTAACTCACAGATATGTCATCTGACCTGCAATTTATTTTCATATGCTTTCCTCTTCTCTTCCTTTTTCTTTATTTTCTGCTCCCTAGTTATTGTTCAGCATTCTGCCCACCTTCATGACGTGGGGTTATTTGTCACTATGTATGGGAAATTCACCTGCCAAGCCCACTCCTGTCTCTGAACCACATGGAAAAATGCCTCCAGTCCCTCTTCTAGCTCTCTTGAATGAGTCATTCCTAGTTCTAATGTAGCCTGAACTGACAAGAAGAAATTATAATCACTTGACTGATAGAACTAAAATGCAGCATCTAGTCTGTGAGTCCTTTCTTGTCTCCATCTTCTATCCTATGACTTCCATATGTACAGTTCAGCATCTTGTCTGATGGAACTACTTTTGCCTTGTTGAATTCAAGGTCGAATTGAGATTGTACAATTGAGATGTACATAGGAAAACATGGTTATATAAAGCTTCACTGATCATGAAAGTGTTTCAGGATCTGCACAGTTCATACACTAAATTATGCTCGGGTAACCAGTTTTGGTTAATATGATTCCATAGAGTTGCCATTTACATCAGGTTTCAAAGTCCATAACTACAAACCCTGCATTATAGCACTGTTTCTATCTACTGCCTTATATACACTACAGCAGGAAGGTTTACCTTTAAATATCACTGTAACAGTTTTGAAAAAGAATTCTGAGGTAGATGCAAAGTCATTTTTTAAATTGACTGCTCACTAACACAGTATTACAGCTAATGTGTTTGCAATCCTCCTTGCAAATCCTAATAAAGGCAGGAGTTCTCCCCTTCTATAGATTGGTATTGTATCTTCTGTTTCAGAGGCTCTCAGTGCCAAGAAGAGAGAAGAATGGGATTAGGGGATATTTATCTCCTGTCTCCGTTGCCTTGTGTTCTGGCATGGCACTTCAGTCCTAGTCAAGGCCAAGACAGTTTCCAATCTCACATGTAATTCTGATGGACTGTAATGCTGCAGGAAATGTTACATTACCAATAATGGTTCCTGTAAAAGTTTATTTGAGGATTTTTAATTTAAAACATCAAAAGGATTTACAGTAAAGTTGTGTCATTTTCCATACTATATTCAGAGCCACTAGATGGTGGTATGCACTAGACCTGAGGAAGCATGCACAAAGGGACGGATTAATGGGTTCTTCCGCTGTCTGAACAGGAGATTTTTCATGCCTCACTTTCCAGTCTTCTTTCAGCCAACCTTTTTCCTATCAGTCATTTACTTAGAAGGGTGATTGTGACAATTATAAATCTCAGTTGAAGTTTTTCCCCAGCTTATTGACTGAGTTTGCATGACACTAAGATCTCATTTTGAGATAAACGTAGAAAGCCAAGGAGAAGATGATGGGTCAGAGACAAGTCACATGCATGCAGTGAAAAGAATAAGAAATAATTATGTACAGCTTGGCTTATGAAAACTTTGTTAAGTGTTATTAGATGTAAATTTTTCTACATTTCATTATAAAAACTGTATATTAAGTACAGATGATCCAGTGACCCATCTTATTTAATTAATTGGGTAGAACCAATATATTCAACATTTTAAGAATTTATGTTTACAAACTTCTTCAAATTTAGCTTGTATGTTTCTTCATACGAAGTTAAGATAGACAAAACTGTCTATAGCTGGCTAACATAGCTTTCATTTGGGACATGGATTTTGGTCACCTCTCCCCCAGTCTGAATTGTAAGGCAGATGTATAAAATTAAAATCTAGGATTCTTTTCCACCAGCAACCAGTTGGAGTTTAGGACATTTACACAGCAAATCAATGGTAGAATAAGAAATTTCAGGACTGAATCCCCAGCTACCACTGCTACAGGGTGATGTTATGTTTCTTCAGTCCTTATTTGTCTTCTCCTTCTGCCTATTTTCCCTTGTTCCATCTTTGTTTCTGTCAGCCTCCATCTAGCTGTCCTGGATCTGCTATTTGGTTCTGCCAACCCATGTAACATTTCTATGCAGCTTAATAAGAGACCCAAAGTTAGAAGTCTGAGCTGCAGAGGAAAGCTGAATGCTACCACAGCAGTATAAGAAAACACAGAGATCTACAGTATAATGCACTTTCAAATTCAGAGAGCCATAACACAAGATAAGATGATGAGAAAAACGAAATAAATCATCATTCTATTTTTAGAATATGCAATGATAGAAAATCAATAACACATTGAAGCCCATTTAGATAAATGCCTTGTAATAGTAATCCTGTTAAAGTGTCATTTATGCAACTATTTTTAATTATTATTTTCAATGTCAGATGAATTATTTCAAATTAGCAAGATACAAATCAATTGCTGTAAATGACATTTGAAAAATGAGGAGCAAGTCTTAATGGGAACAAAAAGCTTTTATATTAATATAATGATGATTAAGACTCTTAACTAATTCCACACTATTTATAGGAGAAAAAGCATGTTTGGCATTCAGCCACAAACGATAACTTGTGTGTGACACATCTTCCAGAAAATGGAAGATAGAAGAAAACTCATCACGGGGAGAAAGAAAACAGTTTTAGTGATGTTGTTGCAGCATAAGTGATGAACTTGCTTGAACCTTTGCTACCCGTATATTCTTTAATTCTATGGAATAGATTTCTTTGCCCAGCTCTCCATTTTAATGATGAGCACTGCCTGGCTGTATAACTGTATTTTGACAGCTATTGATTAGTGTGAAACTGATGGAGCGTTGTAGCAACAAGGTAGCAAAGTTCAATAAGCAATATCGTAGCAGGAGAGGATAATTTCATTTTTGTATCAAAACTGATTTCACTAACTACCATAGACATATTTGTACTTACATCCTTCCAGCACTACACCTGTGTATCCAAGTAGCTTTACCAGCAATCATGAAACCAAGATTTTATCCAAGTGATCTTCACAGCATTCCTTGTGGAAGAACAGATGACTGTGGATGTCAGCTAGTAAAACAATCTCTTCTGCTCTATTTTAGGTTGGTTGCTCCCTAGTTGAGGGGTCGTTAGTCTCACTGCTGCTATGAGTCATCAGTGTTCTCCACCTGCCTTTCCCCACCCCTCTCCTACCCCTCCTCATGCTGGCATCCTGATGACTGCTGATGTTAGGGCGATCAACAGCTGCTGCTCCTGTTAGCTTCTCCCTGCCACTGATTACTTCAGCACCTTCCTCAGTCACCCATTCTTCATACTTATCCAATGTTTCTGTTACAGCTGTCCTTAGAACAGCAGGCTGGGGAACAGCCAACTGCCAGGACACTTGAGAGAAAGGAGTAACAAAGAGCAGCAATTACACACACAGACGTGTTAAGGCTGATGGAAAGTTCTTGATGGACACAGGTTCATCCTAATCTTCACAGAGAACAAGTGTTTCACTTATGTGAATCAGAGGCCTAGGAGTATTGTGGCAGAGCTACGAGGCTTGGTGCAACCCCTCATAATATCAAGAGTGCTAACTCTCACGTATCTCAAAATGTGAGTTGATTGAGCTTTTACCACTCCTAGGTAAGAGTCATGAGTATAATCAACTACGGCGGAATGGTGTATAAAAGCTATCTTTTAAAAAATAAATGTGTTTGTACAGTTTCAGTGTATAATCTCTTTGACATAAAACCTCTGTAATTTTATATTGAGTGCCATATATAATGCTTCACATTCTTTTCAGTATTCCTTAATGGGAAAAAAGAGTTGGACTATCACTGGACTACAACGAGAAGTTGTATAACCCTCACATTGCTCCTCTGTAAGAAACCTTATTCCACACTAAATATGACAAGCATTCACTGTTTTCCTGTCCTGAAAATCCCTACTGAATTCACAGTTTTTTCAAATGCCATAAAAATATGGGTTTGGATTATGTTTTCTCCTTGAAGTGTCAGAATATGCCATGAGTAGCAAAAATGAATCTACCGTTCCTCTCCTGCACCATGCTTAACATCACATAATGAACCCACTATATGGTGAGGAATGAAGGGTCAGCCAGGACACATCAATGAGCTCTATTTACAGCACCAGAATACTATACATGGTAGAGTAGCAATCTCAGACCTGTAACCAGCTACCATGCTTCCCTTGTTCAAAACAGATTAGGACACATCTGTAATGCCAGTTGGAGACAGCATGACAATGGGCATTCAATACTAAAAGATGAGTAGTGTTGTTCAGTAGTCAAACTAGGGACTGGGTTTAGCAAGATTTGTTATCTGAAAAATTTCTTCTGTCTCTATGAAATAGAGAGAGATCTTTCAGGTTTTATTATGGGAGAATATGGATGAAGTAGTGTGTATGCTTTGCATATTGGTGATGATTAGACTCAGGTGACAGGTGGTTTCACACTCTCTCTTTGTTTATATGAGCATACAAAAATAAATAAAGGCTTAAGGAAAATAAAAAGGCCATTTTCTTCAACAGTGTGAATTAAGGAGGAAAGAATAAAATTTTGAAGTAGGTACTGGGGCAAATAATGGAAAAAATGAAGTTGTAATGAATTACAGAAATTACAATTAGGAGTTAGCTTGAATGGTTAAGTCAAATGATAATGTCTAGGATGAGGATGCACTTCTCCTCAAGGAACTGGTTCTGTTGACCCATACAGAAAGCTGAAATATTCATAAAGCTCAAAGTGTACATTTACAAGTCCTTTTTGAACACTTTGTCACCATCCCTACTTCCTCATCTCAGCTGATGGCACGGAGGAATGGCATGAATTATGAAATTGGAATTTGGCTTGCTAAGTAATTGTGTTGTGCTTTTTTCATTTTTATCTCATTTTGTAAATGTTTCCCTAGAGTCTTTATTTGGGAGATATATTTTTGAAAGACTTTTATGCTCAGTCAAGCTGTGGAAGGCATTTTAATTAAACATAAATCACTTTTGCTTGTATGTATTTGTATCAGCTGTGTGGACAAAGATCTGTGTGTGTCAAAACAAGTACAGAAAAAGCATCATAAAGTAGCGAGGCTTGGCCAGTTAGCATTGTCTGACAAGACGCTACTCCACTACCTCTTCAGGAGAAATATGATTAGCTCCTCAAAATTGTTCACTGACTGCCAAGGTCACCAAGGTAGGAGGGCAATTGCAGTAGCAAAAGGGCAGCAGTTGAAAACAACACGACAACAATTCAGGAACAATAGGAAGCAAATGAGCTGCTAGGGTCAGGATTAATGTGAAATACTGAAGTCAACCAGTATGCTACCTGTGCAGTGCAGAGTGGATAGGACAAGATTTTTTGTAAACTCAAGCACCAAGACACCTTGAAAGCACTTGTAGAAATGAGAAATCAACAATAATAAAAATCACATAATCTGATATAATGAGAATTGTTTCCTATAGCTTTATAGGTGCTAATTTGTCCTGGCTACTTGTGAATGTCCAGCCCAGGTCCACCAGTGCCCCCCTGGACTATTCCACAGTCTAAGAAAACTAAGAGTGTAATTTTTCAATGAAATACACCCTATTTTTTCTTCCCTTTATGTTCAACCCAGTAGTTAAAGCTAATACTCCTGTGTTGATCTCTATTGATAATCAGGGTTTATCTTTACCTTTATCCAATTTATATATTCATTTTTTTTCTTTTGCATTGAAAATTGCTCAGGCAGCTGACTGTTTCTGGTTTTATGAAGATATGGACACTAAAAGCTGCAATATATCAGCAAGCATCTGTCAGAAACAAACACCTTTGTAACACAGACCAATAGTAATGGTTCAGATTTCACAGCAAAAACATTTGATCTCCTTGAGTGTGCACATTCTTTTCAGCCAAATAAATGCTACCTATTCTAGCTTAACGACATAACATCAGCTTTTAATTTTACCTTCAGTTTTCAGATAAGACATAGATTTTGCAACCACAGCATTTAATTCCAATTCCATGTGATACGGATGGCTTACAGGAAGTCAAGAGGTAAACACACTGGAACAAAATCAAACTTTCTTGACATTAGGACTTTCAAAACTCTTTGTGCTTCCTAGAATTTTTGCAAAAGTTATACAACTCAGACATCTAATCTAAATTGCAATCATTAGTCCCAAAAAACTGAGGTTCAAAGAGATCTAAAAAAGGCGTTGGTTAAATGTTAGATGTGTTTTCAAATTTTATCACCTCTAAAGAAAGAATGATGTAGTAAAACCACATCTGCCACTTACACCACACCCTGTCAGTAATGGTTACTCAGGTAATTTAGATAGCAGGTTGACTGTATTTCTATTATTAATACATATTCATATCTCACCTGTAAGTGGTAAAAGACTGCTTAACTAATTCATATTTTACTAATTTACATGAATGTTTAAAGTGTTGTTTGGACCTCCTTCAGAGATCTGCTTTCTTCTGATTTTATTTCTCAACATTGTATTTAGACACGGTCAGGTTCCCTCCTCATTAAAATCTTGCTGATCTGTCTATGTGTTTTCTTTATTTCTCTCCCATTTTTCACAAAGGATCTATACTACGACTCAGAACTTAGGAGTCCATCTTCCATTCTGCTTTTCAGGGAATAGACAGTGTTTGACAGTGGGACATGTTTCTGAGTCTAAAGCACTTTTCTTTAAACTTCACCTTCTCATTATAACTCCCAAATTCTGCTGATTTGAGATACACAGGAGAAATTTCAGAAGCATTAAAGATATATTCCTACCATTAAAAAAAAAAAAAGTAATCTCCGCTGTTTCTTTCTGTGATACAGAAAGGAAGAGTAAAAAAGAACAGTTTCCTTACGAGACTGATGAGAGGGGGTGAAAATGGAAAAAAAAGAAAAAGCAAATCTGTTAACAATTTATATAAGATCTCTAGCAATCAAATTCAGTGAAGTCACCCTCATACAGTTTCATGCAAATTTTCATTAAATAAAGATGATATTCATTATGTTTGGCTTCTTAAACAACATTTCCCCATAATTTACTGTTACTTAATTTAATTGAAGTGTAAACCTTTTATAAAGACACTTGCAAAAGTGAGATCTAGCTGACAACTACTCTGGTTTTCCAGGAAATTAGTTGTTGACTTTATTTGGTCAAAGTTTTTTGATGCCTGTTAAGAAGACCAGAGTTATCTCACTGAAAAGAAAATTAAGAAAATAAAACGAGAAGCTGAGAGCCATTAGTTAGACAGTTTTTTTGATGACTGAAGTATAGATAAAGGGGTAAGGAGATCTGGTTTTATGCTTGGCTGAGCTAACAGTTTCCCATAAGCCCTAGAAAATATTATTTAAAGAAGCTTTCTATTTCTTGGGCATTATGAGATTAAGTTCATCAGGGATTGCAATGCCTTTTGAGATCATATGATTTATAACTTTATAAAAGTGAAAAGTATAATTAGAGGTTCCAATGATTTTTGAAGTGAAAATAAAACACCTTTCCTCATGCTAAGCCTTCTGACTATGAATTTGAAATGTCCGGTGTTACGGATGCAGCCTCACCAGGCACTTGCAGGGTTAGATCCAACTTCATTGCACTGTGATGGTGATACCTCTTTTTTTCATGGTTCACATTTCTATGGTTTTATATGCTGACATTTCTAACCAGTTAGCAGAGGCTGCTTGAACTGAGGCTGTTCGTCTGATGATTCCATTTTATCTAGTAAACCCTGAGAAAAATAATGTTTGTTACAATTATGATAATATTCACATAGCTTGCTCTCAGGCAAACAGTAGATGTGCCTCTCCCTACTCTAAAATACCCAGCTCATACGTCTGTCTCCAAACAGATGATAAGATTTTAAACACAAATTTATATAGCATTTCTGTGGCTTCTGTAAATATACTGGGCTTCTATTAAAAGAAAAATCACCTTGAACTACAACTACAGGTCCAGTTCAGTCACAGTCTTGCTCAAAGCATTCCACCCTGTGAAATGCGGTGCATTGAGTAATTATGCTGAGAAGAATTACTGGAAAGTCTTTACTTAACCTTTTAATCATACAGTCAATTGCAGCCAAGTTCTCCAGTTTTTCTAATCCCTCCAGTTCTGCTTACATAGTGCATTCATATGCTTGGGATATTGCCTCTGTGATCTGAAAGTATGCCATCCCTTGTGTGTGCATGCGTGCAAGCGTATTCTGGCTTCTTGTTCTAAACATTTTGGCAAGATCAGAAATGTTAATATTGCATGAGCAGTA
The DNA here is from genome assembly GCA_013398015.1 of Oreocharis arfaki. NCBI lineage: Eukaryota > Metazoa > Chordata > Aves > Passeriformes > Paramythiidae > Oreocharis > Oreocharis arfaki. The sequence goes on along the minus strand of VZRR01003609.1, from coordinate 628,611 downwards.
GTCGGCTTGGAGGCTGATGACTATTACAGGGCAAAAGCAGGTGGAGTAGGAAAAAGCCTTTATGTACATAGCAGGTGATAAATAATAAAATACAACAAAAATGGTACGAATACTTTGTACACTGTTAATGCTTCTTCCTCTTCCTTCTCCCAAATCTGCAAGCCCCTATGGGCAAAACCAGTCAAGTAAGCTTGGCACTGCCATCGAAGTCCCCTCTGAACTCTCCCACAAGTAAAGAAGTATCCTAATTACAATAATTTTTATAGCTGAAGAAAATCTCTGCTATGTACAGCTCTCTTAAAACATTATCTCCATTTGATCTATCGAAAGCCAGGACAACTGATGCTGTTCCAGAATCAAACAGGTACCTCTTCTAAATCACTAGGTGATGGATGAATTTTTTTGTTTACAATTTTTTCAATTTTTTTTTCCCCATATGTATGTTCCTTAAAAAAATAACCTGAACTTCTCTGGAAATCATAATACTTGTAAACTTCTTGGGTTTATATACATTAAAATAAAAACATTGTTTAGTAATTGTTGACACTGAGAATGTCAATGTCGACTTTCAGAATCCTTTCTGATATTTGAATGAAGTGTAGAGCAGCTCCCATGAATAATTTCAGCAGCTAATTGCCCTAGAGGATGACTTCTGAGAGGAAGAACGGATTAAAATATTGCTTTGCGTTCTTCATTTAGAGCTTTCACCTAGAGCCAAATGGCCACTCAGAAACTGAGTGAGGAAGTAACCTGAGGTAAACACCTCTCCAGAAATAATTGAGCACCTACCTGCCTTGTGCTGCAGATCAGATGAATCGTATGAAACACAGCTTTTGATAGAAACTGCAGGAGAGTCATACAGGGAGAGGAAGGCAGGCACCAGCACCAGAGAAAAGAGATTTAGGAAAGTACTGCAGTAAATGTGCTGTGTGACTGCCAGGAGTCTGGCAAAATGGCATTTTTGCTCAGCACTGTTGCCTCTCTGTCCAGATGACCAATAAATGCCACTTTGCATAAAAATATATAATGCCCAGATGATATCCAAATGTCTGTGAATGGTTCTGTTTTCTTTGGAGAGCTTGGAGGGATCACCAAATTCAGGAGCTCAGGTCTAGGAGCTCTATAAAGTTATAGCTGGAGCGGGGTACCTCAGGGAGATAGTGAACAGTTTGTGACTAGAACAAAACACATAGAGAAGCAAGTCTGTGACATCGCCATGATGTGCAGGAGAAAATAGTCATCTCATGTCTGCCTTTGGCTTCAGGATCATTCTTGGATTCTATGGGTGAGCTCCTCAGGAAGCCTGATAATAAATCTAGGACAGCTTCACTTTAGGCCCTTTTTCTCTGGACGCACTGACCTTTTACAGAGTGAACCTGCACATTAATTTCATCATTACGACACAGTGAGAAGAGTCATAAGGGAAATCAGTGCCAGTCAGGAAAAAACGCATTATTACTTAGCTGCAGTTCTATTCCTCTGTTGCTTCTTGCCAATTTCTGAAATGTAAATCCAATTTGGCTGTTTTTGCAGTTAGAGAATGAAACTAGTACTTTAACCTTTAAGTTAAATATTTTTTTCTTCAGACAATTCCAGACGAACAATATCAAAAAGTGAAAGTGCCTGAGCACCTAGAACTCAGTCTCAAACCTAGAGGGGGACTGATCATCAAGTAGAATAGTACAGCAAGTCTTACTTTTCTTATGATTGATTATACACCTTTCTCGGTAATAATATTCTAGTCATAGACCAGTTGCAGTCTGCCAGAGAACACATGCATTTTATAAATTAAGTGGCCAGTCTTGAACAAATGAAAGCAAAGCATGATTTAAAAAAATTAAAATCAGGGTAAGATGCAAGATTTATTTCTCATCACACACTGAAACCTGAATGTGTATTGAGAAATGCAATGCACTCTCATGGTGGTGCAAAAAACAACGCAGACTGATCATTTCATTGTAGGCATCTATGATTTATAACTTATAGTTTTAAGGGTGGGCAGCCACAAAATTGCACATCGCAGTTTTTCTTCCACCTCTGTCAGGAATACTAACAAATTACACCTTTCTGTCTACAAATTTTAGTCAGGTCTGTAAGGAGCAGATAGATATGTGAACACAAAATGGGAAAGAATAAGATGAGATGGAGGATTTCCCATCTCTTTAGCCTCTTCATTTCTACCATTTTAAGTGCATTGTTCATGTGGGAATTCCAATCCTGACATGCTAGGAGAGATGATCCTATGTTGAGAGTGTTCCTGACTGGGTTGTTGGTAGACTAATTGACCTCTAGAGGCCCCTTTTGACAAGTATTTCCCTGATCCTGTGATGCAATTCTGTCATTGACTTTCCAGGATATATTTTCTTATTGAACTTGCAAGCAAGCAAGCATGGCTTACAATAAGTCTCATTTAATAGGACTAAATCACTACAATTGTTCCATAAACAAAAAAACTTAGGAATGTATTTTTTTTTCACGCTTCTTGAAATAGCTCACCTTCTGTTTAAAGTTGTTTTGGATGAGAAGTCCTGGGCTAAAGAACTAAGATAAATAGATCATCAGTGTCAGTTAATCATTACCACATGACTGTCTGCCAGCAGAAAGAGTGCTGGCAAGTGGCCACTCAGAAGATGAAAAGAGGAAATAAGAGAACTTCAGCTGAGATGCAGAATTTCATCAGTGGATAACTTGAAATACCAACTGAGGCATAGTTGTAGAAAAACTTCTGTAAATATTTTTAAAAGACTACATATAGTCCAAATATTTTCTGAAAGCTTTTCGAAAGTTGGGGTTCAGTGTTTATTCTGGCGTCCAGAAAGAGCAGGGTGGGTACAGATGCCTGTCTAGTTTGCTCTTCCACTGAGCTCCCTGATGGTGGGCTGAATCAGAGGCCATCCTTGATGGATCAGTTAGCTGCAGGTGTGTTAGAGAATAAATCGTCATCTAATCTGCTGCAGTGCATGAAAATAGGGATTGAGAGGGCTCACAGAGAGGGACCAGCAGTTTGCACAGAGGGTTGCGTGACAAGGGCTGTGCATCTTGTAGATCCACAGCCCAGGGAAGTGCTCTGTTCTCTGCCAGGATGGTGGGCACTTGTGTCAGAGGAAAAAACAGTGTTTCTACAGAGAAAGCCCCTGAGATGTCTGATGCTTCCACCCACACTGAGCTGGTGAGGAAGGGCACTTCAGTACAGATGGTAGGTTGCGATGAATCTTTGGTCTCTTTTCCTGGAGAAAATATCAGTACTTGGGAAAGGTGTGCACAGGTTGATGATCTGTTTCAGGATCTGTTTAAATGCTGCACAGCATTAGAGCAACTGAGGAAACGAATCAGTGGTTACAGAACTTTGCTCCTCTGGCAGACACCATGGAGAATGAGGTCCTTTCGACCCTGGTGATCCATGAAATCAAGACTGATCTTCAGTTTTCACCCTCCAGCATCACAACCGAAGCCGTATCTGAAGCTTTGACAGCCATAGACACTCACAAACAAGGACTGCAAGGACAAGCTGTACTGGCAGCTCTTGGTGGATACAGGAGGAAGAAACGAGGAGTGCTGGCAGTGGGTGACTCAGTTAAGGGACACTGAGGTGCCTACGTGCCACCCTGATGGGGTCGGGAGAGGTGCCATCCTTGGGGAGCTGAGGCTGCGGTGTTGCTGAGAGGGTGTCACACATTGCCAAGAGCACAGACTGCTCTCCACTGCTGCTCCTTGCTGTGGGCAGGAATGACACTGCAAGCCAGAACCCGTGCAGAATCAAGGAAGATCATGAAGCCCTGGAGTTTCAAGTGAAAAATGCTAATGTCCGAAGTTTTATTTTCTTCCATTTTACCAGTCAGAGGAAAGGGTGCAGCCAGAAACTCATTTATAATGCAAATCAACTTCTGGCTTTGTGGCTTGTGCCGTCATGAGAGTTTTGTATTCTATTTCTATGAAAGTGACAGGGATCAGAATATTCCCTTTTTCTTGCACAATAGAGCTCGGCAGGCTCAAAGATGGGTGTTAGAATAGGTCTGATTTTGTGATAAGATGATGTTTTAGCTCTTGTCATATCTGGACAAGATACATTTAGAATCCCTTTAGTCCTCACACAAAGCAATTTATTTGTTCATTTAAGTGTATCCTTCAAGTTTTGGGCTTAATGATTCTGAGTTTAAAATATGATATGCCCATTCATGAAGTTTAGCTGTCATGAGCATAGTCCATGTTTGTCCTCAGAATCATTGCAGGTGGTTTCTGTATTTATCATTGCATTTGTCCTTTTAAATGGCATGTGGGGAAAAGTAATCTCTGTAGTCCATCCTATGTATGTAGACCCTTTCTAAGTTTCTGTTGTTATTGAGATAGAGGAACAGAAGAAAGCAGAGTAAGATGAAACTTCCTATCCATGTTTTGTTATTTAATGTATTATCTCCCATTCTGTTTTTAATACACTAATTCAGAATATACTGAGGAAGTTAAATGGAAAAAAAACCACAAAAACTTAAAGTTGGAGAAGGAGCATGCATTACTAAAATTAATAGTAATTCTTCTATTTATTTTGATACCTAATCTTCAGTTTCTTTCTGAGATTGTTCCTTTTGTTCACCAGATAACAGCTGGAAAAAAGCTTAATGGTGTTGTCTCTTTGCCTAAATAAGAAAATTAACAGTTACAGTACCTGATATATAAGACTAAAATATTTATTAATACATTTTAAATGCTCTTGAAAACATCCAGTAGAAGAAAAAAATGTTTTGAACAGACATAAAGAAAACTCAAAAAACTTGCAGAGGTTTTCCTTGTTGCACTGTAGCTAACTCTGCATTTGAGTGTACAAGTGTGCCACTGCAAGGGAGACATTCATTCTGTTGTGTCATTAGAGGATCAGGCAGAGGGAGAGGACTTCAGACACAGCAAGAGTTTCAACATTTCAAATTTTAGATATTTTGTTTCAGACATCTTATGACCAGTTTTACCATAATTCTAATTTCCCTAATACTTTAAATTTTCTCTTAGCTATTTCTTGCCGTTTTCCTACAAGCAAGGTTATGTGAACTGAAGTGCTGGAAAAATCTCCCAAGTACCTCTTCTGGGGGAAGATTTATACCAAATACTTATTTTACATATGAATCTCTGGGTGAGGTCTCTTTCTTCTCTTGCGAAATGCCCTTTGGTATTTTCCAAGAAGATTTAGTTTGTCCTTAGACCACAGCCTGTGGTCGGGATTTAGTGAGATGGAATCTCACAGTCACTTATTCTCAAAGATGCTAAAGAAAATGAAGATCAAGGTGAAGGTTAACTATGCTATTTTTAAAAGAACAACATTACAAAGGATGCAGGGCAGTGGAGTCACCTATACATCTTTCCCTTCATTAGGAACAGTCTGTAATATCCCTGAAGCAACCAAATACAGAATTCTTAGCTACAATGTGGTGTCATGTGCCATGAAAAGAAAGTACAAAATAAATTGCAGATACAGGAACATGCTGCAGTTTTAAAGGGTTTCTTGCATAGGCATTTATGGACTTACAAGGCTGTCTTCATACTACTGCACAGAACACAAAAGTGGAAAGCAATTGAGTTATTTATTAAATTATTTAAATTTATACAAGAAATGAAGAGTTCCCAAGTTAGCCTTTCACACCTTTTCTTCTACTCTGGTAGATAACTCACTGTGTATGGTGCCTTGTGATCTCTCTCTGGAGAGGTCCTGAAAGCCCAAGTGTGACAGGACCCAGGAAGCAGCCCGGTGCACGGAGGTGAAGTGAGTGCCACAGCTGTGAGCAGCAGCGGTGAGGGAAGTGGTGAAAACTCTGTCCTTCTTCTTCCTTTTGACAATAGGTCTCTGCAAATTCATTATTTGACTGGAAATGTTTCCTTGTCTGTTTCATGTCAAGGAAGCCATGGTGCTGTTGAATGAAGGGTAAGACGAGAGTCCTGAGCATGTTGTTCTTAGGAGAAATAGCTCAAGTCTTTTGTCACTCTATCCCATAGGGTTTAACTAGAAGGTTTTTATATGGCTTCACAAACATGACTGTATTTTTTTCTGTATGAAAAATATCCAAACTGAGCAAAAACCAAGGGGATAAAAATATCTTTTTTAAAACTACACAGCAAAGCTTGATCCTGAAACTTTTGTTTATGTATTTGTGTATACATACATATATATGTATATATATATATATACACACAGACTTGTACACACACAAAAAAAGCTCAAAATAGCCCTAGGTTTATTAACGAATTTTGGGAGGTTGAGTCCTCTAATCACTTGACTAATTGCTGTGCAACTCTACAGTAAGAAGGCTTTTTAAAATATATTAAGGAGTTAAAGCAAGAGCTACAGGAGTCTTACAGGGAAGCCCAAACACCTCCCTGGTTCAGAGCTTCAACTAAGTTGTAGAAATTCACATTCTGCTTTGGAATGATAATTCTGTAACTTGGTTTGGAGCTCTGCAAAGGCAAACTTACTTTTTTCGCTATTTTTTTCCAAGCAGAGGTTTCAGCTGAGATCAAAGAGCTGCCAGATTAACACAAAGTTTCAGAGCTCTCTGGAAGTTTATTATCCAGGTTTGCAATTTTCCACCAAAGCTTGCTACGCATAGGATTTTGTAGATGCTTATCCAACTCCATAGCATCCATCAACTTATATAACTGTTATGAATGTTTTGGATATCTTAAAAGTGGCAGACCAATCTTTTGCGTAACTATATCTTGCAGAAAATTAATTATATAATTTGGTTTGTGGCAATTTTTTAATTGCAAATTAATTAGCTCCATCTGGTCTGTAATTTTCCACTTAGCAGGTAATAACTTCTAAAGCATCTGTTGCTTCTGAAACAGATAAGACAGTATTGAGTATAGCAATTCTTATCTGTCAAAGTTATCTGGTTAGACAGTGGTGATCTTGATTTTTTGAGAGGTTTTTTTATATGAGATCTTCACTGTACTGAATTCTAAATGTCTTCATTTGCTGTAAGTGCTTCTGGCTCGTTACTTGCTGCTCTACTTGCTGTTGATTAATGCAAGACATTTTTGAAGCTGGAAATATGTGATTATGACATCTTTAATCTAAAATAGACTGACTGATAAACCTGCTTTATATGTATATATATTTCCTGTTGATGAAGAATCACTACTACTGTACCTGATGTTGAGGCACAGTTGAAGAGGAAAAGACCATGTGTTTCCTAAATATAAATGTATTCATTCACAAACAGGAAAGTTAAATTTTACAGCAAGGTCTCATGAAGGACTTGGTAGAGCTCCTGAAGAAAAGGCGAGGTTTTGTGGAAAGGGAAAGAAAGGAGGGTTCTCCTTTGACTTTAGTAATGTATGTATCTTCAAGGCTCTGAGACAAATTCCAATCTCCAGTGATCAAGTTTGTAAATTCTTTGCAAAACCACATCTTAATTTTCTGTGGTTTAGATGTAGCTTGTTTTCACATCTCTTTTGTAACTGTATTGAAAACCACGTCCTAGTAAAATGGTTAATGTTGTTACATATGGCTGCTGTGGTTCAGGAATGGTGCTCCTCAATTTAGTGCTCCCACTGAGACCTCCAAACCACACTCCTTCCTCCTCCCTCCCCCTGTGAGTGGCCTAAGAGGAGAATTGGAGGCACAAAAGGTAAAGATCATGAGTTAAGAACAATTTAGAGGAAACAGCAGTGAGATAAGAAAATGAACCGCAACAATGATGACAGGGTACAAGAGAGAGGTGGGCGAATCACACGGAACACCCCTGACAACAGACAATACCTGAGTGCTCCCTCCTTCACGCTGTGCTGAAGAGACCCTTTCCGTTCAGAGGAGACTCCCTTCCCGCTGCCCTCAGCAGTGATGTCAGGCGGTACAGAACACCTCTGCATCCCGGCCGTGCCCCCTCCTGGCTATTGCAAAAATTAACTATGTCCCGGCCAGAACCAGGACAATGACAGCCCATCCTTTGATTGGAAATTCTGCAAAATGTTATGGCTCCATATTTGATGTAGGCTAATCTGGGTGTAGATTAATTTTATAATTTTAGATGTAGATTTTTGAATAGATGTTTAGCAGTTCTTCTTGAGGCATACTAAAACTTGAATTTATGGAGGTATATTTTCTACAGGTCTGGTGAATACCCCTAATTTCGGATGCTGTCACATGTATTTCTTAAAACTTATTTGATCATAGTTTCAAATATACCACAAATTAGTTCATTCTAACAACTGTTCCTATTCACAAGGATGATTGTTTTTTTCTTGAGGTTTGTGACACTAGAATCAATTGGTTTACCTGATGGCTTCTCTCTTGCAAAGAAAATAACTTCCCCGAAGTGCCATTTCTACCAAGATGAAAGTGTTCTTTCTGCTTTTTGAATATCAGTTGCTGGCATTATCCTGGCCCTAATGAAATGTATCATAAAACTCCAGTGCTTTGACATACAGCAGATGGATTAATTTATGTCTGTGCTCACTGTGTGGTACTAAGAACCTTGGGAATCCAGACAGACAATTTAGGTGTCAAATAACCAAGTTTCCTATTTACACGTGTACAAGGCTTAGTTAGAGATGTACACTTGGTGCACTGCAATAGAAGGTGCGACCAGGGAAGCCGAGATTTTATTTCTCTGAAAAGGTCCTTTACAGGTAGCTCGATTACCCCCTTTACCATAGAGTTCTTTTCTGACGCCTTATCAGAAGTTTAGTCAGAAACAAAACTGTATTTAATCTCACATATTTGAACTGGATCCCAAATACAGAGCATGTTTTTGTCACAAGGAAGTCCTTAGTAGCCACTGACCCTTGTGGTTACTCTTATCACTCAATTTTTATCTCACAAATCTAAACAAAAGTGTGCTGGATCCAGATATTCATGCTAGGGACACCTTTGTTTTAACTGGCATTATTTGTTTTTCGCTAACATATTTCATTAATATGATTTAGGAGTAAAATCACATTAGATTCCTTTCACATCTTGTGAAATAGTTTTTACCTCCACAGGGCAAGGCATTTTGGAGAAGCTCATGCTTTAGTTTCTCACGCTGTTTGCTTTGACCTTATTAATACTCCTGAAGCAGTTACAGTTCAGCACAGCCAGAATGTAGCCCATGTCAGATCTTCAGTTTAGCAGCATTTTAAAGCCAGCCTGGACATTTTTCTCTAATATGCGTCACTGCTCTTTCTATCAAAAACCTTTAGTTCCAGTAAGATTCCTAGAGCTAGTTTGTAGTGAGCTGGATGGTGTCGGTATCCAATACTGCCACCTTAAGCATGGATAAAGCTCTGCTTAGGTATTTGTGATTCTTTCTTAGAGCAGTCTAACTCTTGCAAAGATGATGCAAAATTTTACCAGTATCGAGAGCTGATGAAAATCTACTTTTCTCCATCTGGTGAAAACCCTGGAGCACGAAAACCAATACTGTTTTCTGTCTCATATGTATTTAATGAACTGCTGGTTAAAATACATCACACTTGTGAGAAATCATGCTTTATGAAAAAGAAAAGACATCATAAATGTCACAGAACAAATTATTGCCATTAAGTAATACAATTTATTTTGTCAATACTATGTGCAGCTGAGCAACTGATTTTCAGAAAAAAGTACATGTGAAATCAGAATCCAAACAGAATCATGATGTGAGCGATTCATGCTAAACTGTAAGGGTGGGGTTTTCCACACTGGAAAAAACCCACAACCAACCAACCAAGCAACCCACCCCAAAACAAACAAACAAACAAACAACAACAACAACAACAATAAAATCACACAAAAACCCAAAAAATAACAAAAAAAACCCCAAAACCAAACCAAAGAAACCTAAACACAACAAAATCCCACGCCCCACTTTAGTCTGGACAGGAAACACTACATTACGGGTTTGAATGCAAACATTTCAGCTAGGAACTTTCCTGTCCAGGTAATTGCTCTGAATGTGTAGGATTCTCAGAGCTCAAAACTCAGACTGCATATCTTGCCAAACAGCTGTAGGAGTCCTTTAGTTTTAGTGAAAGTAATACATGGAGCAATATTCACTCCAGTAATTCAAAAATGCTCTCCAAACCACTTCTATTTCCATGCTGTCTAGGCAGGTGGAAGTGGATCCATTAAAGACCATTTCCTAACCATAAGAATTACCTACCTGAAATATGGTGGAAGTGCCCACAGAACACATTTGTGCAATGCATTTAGACGAAATATTTCTAGACTTGCTAAAAGCTGAAAAAGGACTTAAAATAGTTCCAGAAGGACTTTTTTTCAATTCGACAGGAAGAAAAACTTCCATTTGTGAATCAAGAAAAACTTCCATTTGTGAATCATTTGCAGATAACAACAGGAAATGGGAAAAGCAACATTTTTGCGAAGGCAAGAAAACATCTAGTTCCTTTAGAAATACTCATAAATCAGCCTTTGTCAGGGGAAAACCAATAATCATAATTTCTATGGTAATGTAAATGTGGGAAGTACATAAAATGAAAGGAAATTTGTATCTTGCCTCTCAAGAGATAACTGACTAAGGTGTGGGGAAAACAAAACAAAACACTTTTTCTTTTCCTGGGGAATATTTTTTATAAAGACAATGTGTCAGACGTTCAGTTATTTTGGTTTTTAAAAAAATTTTTTAAGATGACTGTTTTTCTCATGTCCTCTTTGATAAATCACATTATCTCATGCTTGTGAGCCTTGCTCTTCCTCCTCCAATTGGCTGCTTTATTGACTTCTATTATTTTTGTTGTGTGATGTGTGAAAACAGGCTTCAGCCTGTCCCTGGAAGCACAACCAGTTCCTTGGGATTCAGTTGGATTCACCCTTTAGGACAAAAAAACATCCTTCCAGCTGCACTTTCAAATGTGCTTTGGGTGCTATTCTGTTGACTGAAAGTATATATTCGGCTCTGAAAAATAAGAGCATATAAGAGTGAATAAAGCAAGACTCTTTAAACAGCAATATTATTTTCTTTCTGTAGAGGCAAGAGGCCTGGCTTTTCACCAGACTGAATTAGGAAAATAGGAGTGCAGATCTCAGTTTCCACTGATGAACTCAACTACCAAGGAAGTTACAAGTAAACTTGGCAGTTGGATCTTCTTTTCATTCAATTTAAATCTCCCCTTCTATTCGCAGTTAATATTTTTACTGCCTTTACCGATGTTCTTTTCCTTTACCTTTGGACCCTGCAAAGGCTCCAGTCTCTCCTTTGGAGAGTTTTTTTTTTTGTTAAAAGTGTGTTTGTTAGCCCCTCTAGCATTTTAGCTCCTTTTGAAGTACATTATCTTCAGCTCTCTTAATACCTCTGGCTGAATCACTGAGCAGTTCGTCATGTCTCATCTAATGATTGCTCGTGTGTGGTTGAACACACGGTAACACTACACTGTACTCTTAAACAAAAATTCAACTAGCAGGCATATCCTGCATTTCAAGCTGTGATATTCAGCAGACCTTGAGGCTAATGTATTCATAACTGATTATTTTCTGGTGTGTATTGGATGTCCAAAGTGTCCTGAGCAAGCCTGGGGGCTGCCAGATTGGAAGGTGAGGTAGCTGGGTGACATGTTCAGGGTGAAGTTCAGCATGCACTCCTGAGATGAAGGCAAGTGACTCCAGTTATTACACAAAGAAAGCTGTTACCACTGGGAACGAATATCTCTTCAAGTCACAGGTAATGGTTAGAAACATGAACTTTCACAATCAATCCATTAGATCAAGATCTCTTTAAAGAACAATTATATCTTAGATAGAACTGAGAACCATAGCTGGTGGATTTTCTGCTATGAACCGGTCCACAAAATGGTACAAACCTAAGGTAGGTTGTAAGACTGCACTCCATAAATACTGATGAGGTTTATCATGTAAGTTTTGGAGTTCAATAAAGTAACTGCAGTTCTCATAGCTCTGCTTAAAGGGCAAATTCTTACAGAATCTGAGGGCATCTCAACAGAGACACACTGTACTACACAAGTCTACTTACAGCCCATAGTAAAATCCTGAGATCTTTCCCTGAGTCTGTAAAAACATTATAATCTGCAGTCTGTCTCGAAACAGTACATCTTTTTGAAGACAAAGGCACCTTGAAACAGTCTGAGATGCTTATCCTTCCAAAACGTTTCTCTGGGCACTGAAATGCTTTGCTTCAGGAAAACTGGCAGAGGTGACAAAGCTGTCTCTTATGCCAGTTACCTCTCATATTAGATGAGATGATGAGCAGAATGCTTCTGTACTTTGATTTTCTGCATGAAAAGGTCTTTTTTCCCCTGGAATTTTGCAGAACACAAATGCTGGCTGCCTGGCCCTCAAGGTATTTGGCACTAGGATTAGCTCACAACTGTCACCATTCTGCCTCCTGTCCAGTTAGAGCAAAAGCTCAAGGAGCATTAGCTTCAGAGGTCAATTCAGATGGAATAGGCAAGGGCCATGAGGTGCAGGATTAAGCCGTAGACATGAGAAGCAGCTTTTTGAACATCATGGACAAAGAAGCTGTGGTAGCCCAAGGAGACGGAGTAGAACAGGAAAAGATCTCATGAGTGAAGGCAAAACAAAACCCACTCATAATCAGGGGGGAAAAAAAAGAAAGAAGAGTTTGATACAAGGGGGAAGGAGTTAAGGGAAGAATACAAAGAGACTAAAAGAATTAACTTATAAACTGTGTATTGGAAAGATTATCACTAGTATTTGTGTCAAGGAAACAGGTGAGAAGTTGAAAGTAAGCTTGGATAAAAGATTAAGATGATCTGGCAAGACAGTGGAACTTCATCATCACGAAAAAATGAATACATACACATTCTTCTTTCTAAGGTCTTCCACATAAGAAGCATCCTAAATTTGCTTCACTTCTGAGGAGAACATTCTTTGCTGTTGACAAAGCCAGTTTCACACTTCCCCTTAACAAATGCGGAGAAAATTTATTGACTCCCCAGTACACAACAGAATACGTCATTAAAAAGAAGCACCATTGTTTCCAAGGTGAAAGTTTCTTCCATTTAGTTAGTGTACTGGAGATGGGGAAGGAGAGCACATTTCAAGAACTAAAGAAAATAGTAGGTTTCTTTGAAATCTGCTTCCATTCCTCCAACATTAAGACTGTGTGCAAGTCAGTCGCAAATAAAAAGCTGCTCTGAAAATCCCCAGAACCCAAAGGTGACTTAAAGAAACCGACATTAAGCAAAAACAAAACAGCTCAGTCGTCCTCTTTGATCACTCCAGCCAGCTGCCCTAGGCGAGTCTGGAGCTGTACTAAGCTGCCTGGAGACCTCAGCCAATACACCAGATGTCACCCAAAGACAGAAGAGAGAAGATAGATGGGGGAGGAGAGAAATTTTCAAGATGCATTTTTGAGGCTGACATTCTACAGAGGAACATAGGAGGGTATAAAACTCATCATCTTTGCCTATAGGAATGGAAAGTGAAGGAAGGAGAAAGGGACAAAGTATTCACAGAGACAGCTTAGAGCCTCAAGAGAAAGACGATTTCTGCAAATAGCCCCTTAATGTTTGGTTTATGTCTAGGTCAGGAGAGTAACCATAAAATGTCACCTTGTCACCATCTGCAGTCATCACAGAAGTTGTAAGGGAGTATTTGGACCCATTCACAACTGCCCTGCTCCTTTCCTATGCAAGATTTACTGATCTTTTAACTCACATTTTATTTTCTCTTTCTTGCATTCATTTACTTTCAGTGTCGCTGCATTTATTCTCTACCATCCACTTTCCTGACTAATTAATTCCTCATAACCCACTGCCTTGTAGCTACAGCCACAGCAGTTTTTGTTGGGAAACAAAATCAGGTAATTATGAAAAACACAACACTGCCTATGAAAAATAAAAGAATAAATGCTTCTAATATGAATGCCTGGGAGACAGATAGACTCAGAACTGTCATTTTCCCACTCTCTTCCTATATGTCTTTCTACAGAAAAAGTTATCATAGCATGTGTCATGATCTAAAAGCAAAAGCAGACTCAAATGTCATGGCTGCAAATGACATTTCAAAGAACTAACACTTGCACTGGAACAATTTCTACCATCTCTAATGTGTTTGATTCAAAGTTTAGGATAATCTATATCTAGAAACTGATGTCTAAGATTGTTAAGTGTATTTACAGATGACAGCTGTATAGAGAACATTATAACTTCCTATGCTTCGTGGCTGAGATGATGTGAAACACATGGTGTCTCACTCCCCCCCAACCAAGACCAAACAGAAGGTCCAGAAATTGCATTGGTAGGTGGGTTAGAAAGGGACTAAAAGAGGCAAATCAGGGCAAGGAGCCTTCATGCAGGGAGTTCTATAATTCGGCACTACAAAAATCTCCTGCTAATTTAGATGCTATCAACACATCATCAAACTGGTCCTCGGCAGAGCTAGCATTGGAGGGAAGCAAGACTATCTGTTCCTTTCCCTGGTCTTTGCAATAGAATATCCCCTTGATTCTTCCTGTATTGAGTCTTGAAACTGTGGCAAACCTGGCTCTTAAAGCTATTTGTTAGTTTTACCATCGAGAAATTGAGTGTTGTGAAATACCTCTACTGCTTTGAAAATTCTTCAATCCAAAAAAAAGGGAATAAGTGGAATTCATCTTTTTGATAAGTCACACTTAGATATGTAGAAAACTATTAGATCTTCACGAGTCCTAAATGGCATCTCTGTTGTCTGATTATCAAAAATCTCACGTCCACACCAGCTTGGATTCACCAAGCCAAAGCTTCTGTATTCTAGTTTTAAGATTTATTTGTCTATCTGGGTAAAGCCTTTACCAGTGAAGCAGTCCCAGAGAACTTTTGTTAAAGGTATAAACTCATGTCCCACTTCATTGCTGTGCACGCTGGATTATTTGATCTTGCTTGTCCTTGTGTGTTATTTTAACTGGATAGCAGCCACAGCAGCAGCCACAGCAATGTGATTTCAGGAGCAGACTCTTGCTGGTATATTATGTCACCTCAGTCAGTGGGCTATTAGGCTGGCTCGTTGAGAAGTGCCGGTACTGCCTATGAGTATGTGTTGCTTTCTAATTTCCCCACATGGGACTCCAACAATGAGCAAGAACTCAGATTTCCCTCTCTGATCCCCAAAGGCACTGTGCGGATGATGCAGTGTTTAAAAGGACCCTGATGGTGCTAATTGCTAATCCCCCTAGATTTTCTTATTGAACTTGCTACAAAGGATTTTATACTTATGCTTCATAATTAAAGACAACACAGGAGAAATAATCTTTTGTTTCCAGCCCCGGTCTGACTCTGTTCCATCCCCCAAGTTGTCATTTTGGTTTAATGGCTTTAGATGTGTGTTTCCATGCTAGCCTAAATCAGAGTGTTGCTTGGGTTACATTTTTTAAAAAGTGATGTGACCTATAAAACAGGTCCAATTTCTTCTTACAAAGGATTACAACAATAGCCTGATGTGAATGGCAATTTGTATTGCCAGCCTTATTGCTAAGTGGCTTGAGCAAAAACGAGTCTGTTCCTGGAATTTCTGTTCCTGTTCACTGGAGTCTGCAAGAAGGGATTTATAGAGGGCAGATAATAAAAAGAGGGGCAGAAAATCCAAGGGGAAGAGTAAACTTCTCACTTCTGCAACATTATGGGTTTTCTTTAAAAATTTTGATTTTAATTGTGCTGATGGCCACTTTGTCTCCTCTCATATCTCTGCCCCTAAGCTCTTTCTACTGCTCTCAGCTTTTTGCTCTTCTCTAGCTTCTCACTTAGCGGTGCCTCCTCAGTCTGTGGAAACTCCTGAGTCTAAAACACATGCAAGCTTCAGCAGAGTCTTTAATTTCTGATACGGAAAGCAGAGCTCTCTCTAGACAATATGTGCCCAGAGAGGCCACCTTATTTAAATACTGCTTTCAGGTCACAGACATAGCCTTTCAACAGTCCTAACTTATCTGAGTTCCCAAGTTATCAGCTCTTACCCAACAGCAAAGGCATATAAGTCTTGAAAGCATTGATGACTGCGTGGAAAAAGAGAGAAAGTTAGAAATGTAGTCGTAACAGTTCTGCCCTGGAGTCATTGAATCTTGTTAAAATAGGCTTTCTGGGATTCCCTGTGTCAATCTGAATGGAGAAGTGCCCTCTTTCACTTCTTTATTATGCCATCCATCTTACAGGCAGTGATGTGTAGTCACGTTATGCAATAGATACTTCCAGCAGGATTTCACTGTTGTGAACATGGCTTTGCTTTTCCCACAAAGAACCACAGTAGCTGTACCAGCCTGTGTCGTTTGTAGTATAATTTAACAGGATGATCTTCGTGGAGAAAAATTCATTTTCATACAGAGGAAAGCTGTCCTGGGCATGACCATAGAACAGACAACGCACAACTGATGATTGCGGTGAGGGCACCCTGACTCGCCAACTTCACCTATTTGGCATGAGCCGCATTTGTGTTTGTTCTTTACTTTTCACTACACTTAAATCAAGAGGGGGTGAGTGGACAGTAGAAGCCATTTGGCTGTAGTTCCCTGTAAGGAAGTTCACCACAGACTCTTGACTTTGGAGGAATGGTGATGGAATACACTTCGAGCTGTAATCTTCATTAGAGGCAATCACATGTAGAACAAATGTGTCTGTATGCCATAGCTTCTGTGAAGCTCTTTTGTGTGAAATGGATGGAATGACAAGGCACATAATAGCTTTCAGCTATTCTTTAATCTAAGCAGTTCCTTACAGACACTTCACATTTCTCAATTTTTCATTCTACCTACCTACTTTCTGTTGTTATTTCCTACCACTGTCAAAAAAGAGGTGTTCTTAGCAAATTTAAGAGCGGCACAGCAGTATTTCTTTTTCTCCCACTCTTTCTTGGTAATCATTTGTGGTAGTTTTCCAGTGCCAGGTGGCAAATCAGCTGAGCATTTTGGAGGAGTGAGGTGTATGTGAAAGACTCTTTCAATGATACACTCCACCAAGCCAGCTCCATTTCATCACAATTGATGTATGAGCTCATACGAGAAAACGAACAGCCAGTTTAAACTTTTTTTATCGAATCTGCAGTTTTATTTCTAAAAAGTAATTTTAAATTAAGAGAAATGAAGAACTCTCCTGTATCTTACACTGCCTCCTTTCAGCTGCGAAGACTATGTCCCAGACCATCTAAGAAATATTTGCTTTCTTGCTGCAAGAAATGGGATACTAAATTAATCTCTCACATTTATACACAATCTTCCATCTTGTTAGGAAGCCAAAGTACACTGAAAAAAATATAGGGACTTCATTTTGGACTTTTGGGAGCCTGGCACTTCAGAATATTAAAGTTACACCTCTCCCTCTTGTTCTTAGAGAAAATTTCCCTGTAGCAGAGAATGAAAAAGAGATCTGGAGAGACTGAGTGGGGAAACATATGACTGCATTCACTAATGCAATGAAGCCATTTAATATGGCAGGCAGAAAACAGCTGCTGTTTAATTTCTTGCAACTACTCTGAGCAGCTGATTAGAATGGGAAGTGACTAAGTGCCATGTATCTGGCCAAATGAAGGTTTATGTAAAAAGAATACAATTGCCCGGGGGGTTTGCCTGGATGAGGGTCTAACACTGCTACTTGTGTAAAAAATCACTTATTGTCTTTAAAGTTTTTGTAGAGGAAGAGTGTCGATGCTGCTTTTCATCACCAAGCCTATAAAACACAAATGATAGATTATACGCTGATGCTTGAGGCTCTGCTTTCAATGAAAAATTGATCATTGCTAAAAATGGGAAATAGTGATAGCTGAGGCAATTGGAGGAATTTACTAAAAAGTTGTCTGCATTACACAGATGTTACCAGCTTGACATGTTGCTATTTCAGCCATGATATGCATAAAAAGGTGACATAAGCACTGCTTAATTTACAAGGCCAGTATTTAATAAGTCATATATGCCACTGGTAACTTCTAGCATTTGTAATGGTTAGCATAATATTAGGTGGCACAGTTTCTTTTGAACTGTTCTACTCTGTAAGAGGAATGGCATAAGAGAGTTTGAGTCTTTTCTTGGGGAATTTTGTACTACTGGGATTGTCTGATGATTCAAGGCCATTTTTGATACAGAGCCAAGAGCACCAGTAACTCCACAAATATGTGAGTCTAAACTCTGAATTGTAATGACAGTTGCAAAAATTAAACTGTCACCATCATTTATATAATTTCCCACTTAGTTTCTTATCTTGTGTCTTTGCTAATGATACTATTATCTGAAAAAAAAAAACCTCACCCCAAAACCAAAAACTTAACATTTGACATGTGTAGAAGTCTTTAAACTCCTTAGAGCTTTAAATTTACCAAGATGTCACATCCTTTCTACCTGGCTCTTTGCAAGGTCTGCTTCATTTATTGATCATGTGTTCACACACATACACTGTATAAATTGTTGTGTATGTAATGCCTTCTTTTGAAAATATTGTTGACACTAAGAAACCCATAAATTCAAGATAATTTTGTGCTATAGGTGGTAATTAAGATCTAGAATGACACTGAGCACTAAAAATAGGAAGAAAGCACAAAACACACAGCTAAATTACCTTAAAGTTTTGATCACGGATCATTCCTTTTTAATATTAATAGAATTCATAGTTGCAGTTAGAATTAACAGAATCAAAATTTTCATACTTAACAACTGTGAGACTTGATGTCAGATCCGAGGCATTAGAAGATTATTTTTACCTTCTTCTGGTCCAGAGGCAGCT
The DNA here is from genome assembly GCA_013398015.1 of Oreocharis arfaki. Lineage (NCBI taxonomy): Eukaryota > Metazoa > Chordata > Aves > Passeriformes > Paramythiidae > Oreocharis > Oreocharis arfaki. The sequence continues at coordinate 609,999 of VZRR01003609.1, read as the reverse complement.
TCCAGCTCAGGAAATGGGGCTGGGAACTGTGTTTCAATGGATGGCTCATACAGCATTGCTGTATGTTTCTTCCTAAATATTCTGAAATTAATGTTCTGCTGGTCTTTCTCTGAGATGGGATCCTGGTCTAGCCCAGTATGGCAATCTATGGTCTTCTGAAGGATTTGGCATTAGGAGGTGCAGAGAACGAAATAGCAGGAACCATTAGTTTGTTTGACAATACATTTGTTATTATCATGGAGGGTGTGAGAGCAGAACAAAAGAAACTGGTTTTGTATAGAGGACTCTATAACACATAGTTTACAACACTGTTAATAAAAGACACTCTGAAATTACATCTGGAAAGCACTACTAAATAATTCTATTTGTTAGTCTACCAATACAGTGTTTTTCTCCAAAGTGTTTCCTCATTGAAATAGCCTTATGAAACACATCTGCCTTTCACAAAAATATATTTCTGAATATTTTTTCTGCTCTGGTGTGCTAGTAAAGCCTCAAGGGATAAGGCTTCTACTTCTTCCCCTCACAGTCAAGAATGTTTCCTTTCTAGGAAAATTCTGCAATTATTCAGCTTAGATTTTTCTTTTCTCAATCTAATATCTGCACTTAGACACTCAGACATTTATAACTCATTTTCTTTGTTGTTCTTTATACTATTGAAATACTTGCAGCTGGCTCCCTCCAGAAGGAACCTGGAAGGAGATTGGTTTGTGTGCAGAAGAGACAATACGGGCAACAAGGCTCTGGGCTGAGAAGGGAGGAGAAACACATTGTCAGCACAAACACATTTTCTGCTTAACGCTGAGCTCATCACTGTATCATCTGAGCTACACGTTAATTCTAAGGCACACTGCAGGCCAACAGCTTGTTGCCTACACCCAGCTTGTAACTTCATTCATTCTATTTATAAGCTGTAGCCTCATGGTTCACAAGCAGACAATGTGTTAAATAAGCCTGATCTGGTTTCCATTTTTCTACCACTCAGAAAAACTTTTTATTAAAACAAAGAAGCAAACTACTCACTTCACTTTGGATTATATTTTCAAATAAACTATATTTTCAATAGTCATGCAGAAGTATCTTTAAAAGAAATGCTTTAGCATCACTCTGGCCAGCTTGTAACTCAGCAGTGATATGTTTGTGTTTCTCAGGATACAGAGCTTTCCTACTAACCTGGTATCTGATTGAATTTGTCATGAGACACTGAAGAAGAATCATTAACGTTCAGTGCAGCAAAAAGGAAACTGTTTGTGGTCACAAAACAAAACCCTTTTTCTAACGAACTCAAATCTTGAACACCTCCAGAGTGCCCCAGGCAGTTCCTGGGAGAAATGAGTGTCATCTGAAAAGCCAGGATATATGGCCACTTAGCTAGACTGAACTCTGAGACACTTTGGTTGAGCAGCCTGAGAATACTTTGCTATCTTTTTTTCACTACCTTGGGGCTTCTTTCAATAAACAATTGATTTCAGTTTTTAAGTCTGTCAGCACATAGTTCTTTTAGTTAGCAATGAAATGCACATAGTGATCTTTAAAGTATTCTCATAAGGAGTTTGGGATCTCACAGGCCTAAGTGTCTCTCTATTAAAGGAAAACAGAATCCTGAAGTTGTAAATTATATTTTTACAGTGTCAAATGGAATCTTTATTATTACTAGAAAAAGTAATTATTACGAACCAGTTGGAAATCACTTATCTCCACAGTTTACTGCTGGTAAAACAGCAAACAAGCAGCTAATTTATGTTTTGTAACTGTATAACACAAATACAGGGTGTGTTTATATACTACATAATTTTTTTTCCTTGATGTAAGTATCCTTTTTCTTTCTTTAATCTGTTGTTCCTCATTACACAAAATAATTCCTCAGAAGGACAGTTCCAATCTTTATGTGTATTTGGAGAGATGATGATTACAGTTAAATAAAGTTGATAGCAATAGCTGGAGGTAATACTTCTGAAATGAGAAATTCAGAGAGGGCTATCCTGGAGTCAAGTATAGCTCTGCTCAAATCCTTTATGCTGAACAAGGCCGTGCAGTGTCTTACTTTATATTTCAACTACGATTAAACCTTGTGCATTTCGGTAAAGAATCCTCTGACTAAAATAACCATTCCAGGTATTAGAAGACTTTGATTTACTTTCTTTTACTAATGCTCCATTAACCTCCAACATCTGCTCTCTCTGTGCACAGTCAGCAGGTCCACTAATATCTCCCTTCTCTTCTCTTCTAGCAGGAGCAGTCATTTTTAATAAAGTTGTTATCCTCTCTGTCTCTCCTCTCTACAACACCATCCTGGTGCATGAGTGCATGCCATGCCACAGGGGATCAGTAGTGCTGCATAGGCATTGCTTTCACTTTGTTTCAGCACTTCTTGACACTGAATCAGTGCACTACAGGTCCATCAGAAACTTTCAATGTGAACTGATGCCTCCAGCACTGCATGTGAAAAACTTCGGTGCAGCCTAAGGCCATGGTCATGGATATCTGGCCGAATTTGTCACTAAGTGGTAGTAGAAGCCAGAGACTTAGAAGGTCTTAAAAGTACTTTGTCTCATAAGTTGCATATTTTTTTCCTGATGGTTCCTAGACTGCTGACAAAGCCGTGCAAGAGTATTACCTCATCTGCTACCTAAGTAGTTTTTCCTTGAAGCTTAAGGCAACAGTTAACAGTTCACAGCACCACAGCGCACTGCAAGAGAAATTGAAGGACATAATGCAGTCTGTGTCCTGGCAAATCCCAGATCTTTTGCATTCTGTGTGAGAAACAAGAGGCCTGGCTATGCTATTTTCCGCGCTATGTTGTTGCTACTTCTAGATCTGTATACTCTATTGATGGTTTTAATTGCCTGAACTACTGCAATGATGACTGCACTACAAATACAATAGATTATTCACGAAACTACATAGCATCCATGGAAAATATACTTGTAAAAGTTGCATTTTCCTCAGTTCAGAGGTAGGTCACCCCCCAGGGATGGAAATGCAAACCACTCAGAAGAACTTCATAATTTTTGGTAAAATTTAACTTCATGTTCTTGCTGTCCTGCCCTCATGAACTGCCATAAACCACATTTCCTTAATGCCTATGAGAATTTAGGACTGTCTTTTAACATCTCATCTAATATCATCAAGAGGAATACAGACTTAAAAAGACTTTTCTGCACCTCTATTCTTTCCAGTGTCTTTTTTCCTCACAGTCTTATACAAACATCTTCAGTTATTTTTTTGGATGGTTGTCTATTAGCTATAAACTGGATTTTGGCAACTGTTGACCTCAGGTATATCCAATTCCCTGTACTCTCTGGATGATTTAGAGAGAAGATGAAATACCAGTGTAGGATTTTCTGAAGAGGTAATAAAAGAGAAATTAATCTGCCAGACGGAAATTCTTTGTTGTCAGCATTTCTCTGAACTGAAGGATTAAACGTATGCTGAATTCCAAATGGAAAATATGTTTACACAGTGCTGTGATTAACGGCCACAGCAGTGCTCTGTGCTATGTGCAGCTATGTGCAGCAGGCTATTTCTAAAGGATTTCAATAACCCTGGGCAACCCAGAGTTCAAATCTGACATCCAAACTTTGAGGTCCTTTGAGATCCATATATAAAACAAATCTATATTCTTGAAAGGCCTTCTCTTTTTATAAGAGATCGAAAAATGCATGTGTGATCTCATAGGTAAAGCACAGTACTCTGAGTCTAGTCACTTGGAATTTATTTCTGTTTCCTCTACAAAATTTCTGGATTACTTAAGGCAAAAAATTTCTGTGTTCCTAATGGTTAAAACAAGAAGATACCAGCTCTGCTTAATAGCTGCCTTCTGAGACACTGTATCGATACACGTGCTGTATGCAGTTGTTATCCAGTGACTGCCGTTGGACTCAGCCACGCTCCAGGTGCACACAGAGAAGGTGGCTTTGGCCAGTCTGCCAGCACCCAGTTGTTGGGCAAGGCAGGCAGCTTGCTGTGCTGCTGGAGACATCACTTCAGGGAGGGCTGTTGCCTGGAAACATCCACATGCCTGGACTACTGTGCGAAATCAACACGCTGATCCTGCTTAGGGCACACCGTGGAACAGCCTTAATTGCTACATGGATAATCCACCTAAAGCTAGCTCCTAACACAAAAACAAGGACCAGTTTCAAATATACCTTGTAGTTTTAATATAACCTTAGCATTAAATGGGCAGGAAAAATAATGATGGCACATTGACAGCGAGACTTCTTTAAGCAAAAGACCGGAAGGTGAACAACATTCATGTATGTGAGGATTGGCAATGAGTCAGTAAATGTTTAGCAGCTGATGAACTAGTCCAGGTGTAACCTCTGGCATGGATGGAGGATGACTAGGATTTTTTATGTGTCTTCAGTATTTGATACAGTATTCCCACAAAAATTCAGCTGTCTTTGAACTTGTTCCTTCTAAAGCCCTGGAAGTATTTCTCTGGGAAGATGTTTCTGTGACTCAAAACAGTCTGAACGTGGGGATGTTCTTTTACCAGATGGGACACTAATACTGCTCTGACTGATATTGCTGGGGTCCTCAACAGATCTGTACTGCACATAGCCAGCTGACAGCATCAGTGTAAATCCGGATTATGCTTTCTGCAATAAGTGCTGTAGTGGTTTTGTTGATCACTACAATCTTCATGCATCCTGCACTGAAGGAGCAAGAGGAAAAAAGCTGCCAGCCATGTATTGAACACTGGAAAACAAAGACTCTGAGAAGTTTCTAAATTAATTTTGTGGCAGTTTCCAAATCAGTAAAAATTATTCTAAATACTTCATAGCTCTTCACTATTTACCTAACATTCAGTCACCATCTTTTTAGGTGTGAGTGAAGTGTGTGGTGAAGCATACTTGATATAACCAGCTAATTATTGATAACTGCTGGTCACTGACAAAATAGGCCAAATAAAGCTCACTGCACAAATTGAATCACTTCTCTTTTTCCTCTCCTTGCCAGTCTCCCCATAATTATAACTAGCTGTTCTGAGACCAGGTGTTCATGTCTCGTCACACCCATTCCTGAAACACTGATCTACAAGCAGCACTAGCTTATACACAGCTTGTAGCCCCTCATGTATGTTAAACAGCCAAAAGCCATAGCCAAAGCACAGGTTGGAAAAGACAGTTTGTTCCTTAGTCCTAAACTGTGACTTAGATGGTGAGAGTCCAAGAGACAGTGAGCAGCTTCCCCTTACATATGCCAGAGGGCTGCCTGCGCATCCTGAGCACAGGGCTGCTCTCGCCTTTCACTCCCCACACCTGAAGTGGCCACCACCACTGACCCACTCTTGGGCATGTGACTGTCTTAGAGCTCTGCCAGGAAATCCTTTCACCTGCAGCTGAAAAATTGTAATGTCCACAGTTCGTCTTTGGGCTTTGAGAGACTGCACAGGGAATTGTGTTTCACAGCCTTGTCAAAAAACCTCCAGGGATGGTCTTGAAGTTATACTGAACCACCACTCTTTTTAGGATTTATTACAGATTTTCCAGGGTGGGAAAAGTTCGGACAGAAGAGTGCTATTTGGTATGGCTTTTCAGGAGGAGCTGTAAAAATAATTGATTTTTTAATTCAGTAGCTAAACTTAAAAAACTCCACAACTTTTGATCTGAAACAAAAGTGGCATGTTTACTTTTTCTTATTTTCACTTAGACAGCTTCTACCCTCTCTGCTGTTAGGAATTCCAGTCAATTTAGAATAAAAATATTTTATATTTACTGTTGGCAAAACAACCAAAATCCAAACACTTCCAATTTCATTACTATATCCTCCATTAGCATTACTTAGTAACCAGATCAAATGACACGGGGGAACTCATTTTGACATTGCAAATAGTCTGGGGATGCTGAGTCCAGAAAGTTTATTATTTCCAAAAAAAGAGAAAAAACCAAGATAAAACAAACCCCCAAATCACTTAGCTCTTTTTAGAGTAAAATCTGTGAAATGCCTTTGCTGTACAGGGGAGGAAAAGAAAGAAGCTGCAAATAAGTCTCAGGGATGAGCCTGTATGTCTGTCCTCTATGCCCTCATCAAAATGCTGATGTTATGCTCCAGATATGCATCCTTTCCCTTTACAAGAATGCAAGTTCTGAAGACACAGAATAGATCTGAATCATCAGGGGATACGTGTGATGGGAAAACGGGGAATAAACCAACTTTTTAAAGTGTTTTCTATCTCATCTCAGTAGCATTTTTAAGCCAGAATAGTCAGAAGAATATTTTACATTGTTTTTAATAAAGCTTCCCCCAGCAACCTGCTTGTTTTCAAGGAACTAAGCAAAGCAATAGCAGTGATGAAAATTTGCTCCAGCAGCCTGATATATCATAGCTCCTTTTGTTTGTTCAGAATGAAGAAATGGAAAAGGCACTAACAGGAAATTCCTGCTTTCCCTTCCCAATTCCTGGAAATGGTTCTGCTCTTCCATCTGTAACAGCAGGTGTTTTCTGCTTGTTACTTATGGAGAGTACCTGACACAGGGCTCTTGGCAGCGATGCTTGGGGAATGGAGTTGACCAAGAGTCTCTGTAGCTGATGAGGGACTGGAGTGTGCAATGCAGATCAGAGGCAATGGTGAGCTACAATCTAGCAAAATAACTGAGCACCAGGGGTCTAATTCTGTCTTTGCACATCTTTTATCCTTTTCTCCAATATTGCCCGTGGTGTAAATTTTTAATTTGGAAAGCTGGAATCATAAGCCTGGCAAATCCATGCACTAGATTCTTCAGAATCTTTTTTCCTTGAGAAAGAGGAGTTCTCCAGAAGATGAAAATTACTCTGTTGATCAGCATCCTTTATTTAAAAATATGCTTTTATTGCTAAGTTACTGCAAAACTCATTAATTACTCTGATATTGTAAAAAAAATTTAACCAATTTTTTTTTTTCTAGTAATCAAGACCTTTCCTCATGCCCTGAAAACAGCTGTTACAACCAAGTAAGGCACAAATGATAGGTGAAAGAGCAGAATTCAGAAATAAAGGCTGTTTCATCACTTTCCATAAAAGATTTCTGATTTTTTGGGGTTTTTTTTCAAAGTTTCTTAGAAACAAAGTGAGTGGTTGGACTCTGGGAAGTTATAAATACCTTCCAGGAAGAGCTACTTATTCAAGTAAATAGCTAATATTCTTCAGAATTAACAGCTGGATTGGTTACTGAATGTGCATTTACTACAAGAGCAACATAGGAAACATTCACTGCCCAAATAAGAAACATTCTGTGGCACACAGCGTGGAAAAACCACTGTCCTGCAATTGTGGTGATCCAACACAATGGAACACAGAAATTAGAGAATGAATGAGTCTGGAATTCAACTATACATAGATCCAAAGGCAAATCACTTCAGTCACTTGCCTGCTCTTTCTTTTGTCACTGTATGACTAATTGCTTTTGCTTATAAGAGGATCACCATTTGTAGACATTACTACTAGTAGTCATTAAAAAAAAACCCGCTAAAACTTTCCAGCAACTTTGCCATTATCATTCTCGAAGTCATGCAACACAGGGAAACAACGTGTACAAGAACTTTTTAAAGAAACTTCAAAACCTGAGAGATTAAAAACATATAATAAAATTAAAAGATGAGCCGAGAAGAGCTGAGAAAATCCGAGAAGAGCTGAGATCTGTCCCCATTTTTATTGTTCATCTGATTTCAGGGCTTCACTGCCTTTACAGGGGATCTGAATTTGTCATATAACTTTCTGGGAGCACTCTAATATTTGGATTTCTCTGCTACTCACAAAATACAGATTTTTTTTTCCATATAATTTTATATATTTTCACAAAATACAGATTTTTTTTTTCCATATATTTTTATATATTTATATATATAAATATATAAATAAAATAGTAACAGAAATTCCTTCTGGAAAAGCCCAAGTTGAATTTTGATTCAGTATAGTTGATAAAATGATTCATGTTTCACTTTCATTTCACGTTTCATTTCAAACTCAGGAGCTGGACTGTTGGACACAAGGATTCTTGTAGGTCCTTTCCAGCTCATAATCTATGATTCTGTGGATTGGCCAAAACATATGTTTCTAAAAAGTTGCTTTTGAATATCTTAAAACAAATTATAGAAATAATATAGATTTTTCCTAACAGCTTTCCACTTCAAAGATCTCTTTATGATGAATTACTGTTTAGATAAATACACTTTTCATTTCCTTTCCCTGATCTTCAGCTGGCAAAAAAAATATCTAATTAGAGTAAGGTCAGATTAAACTTGCAGAGGATGCTACTCTCATCTGTGAACAGTTTAGCCCAGAGATGTTTTCACAGTCATGTTGGATGTAGGTACAAACTTGCCTGTGATGCAAACAGCAGAAGAGACAGACGGGCACTTCAGCTGCACAAAGCATTAGAAGAATTCTCAAAGTGTTGTCCTGCACTACTTTTAGAGAGAGAGGAGAAACAGGGAACAGAAAAAATGTTTAATTATTTCACATTTAATTACAAATAATGTGATTTAACTTTTGGTTGACTGTTCAGACAAGTTCCTGTTTCTCACCCACTCTCACCCATTCACAGCAGATCAGCTTCTGGCCTTGGTCCACATGCGGCCCCTCTGAAGCCAGTGTCAGGCTCTCTGTTGACTGTGGTGGATTTTCTCATATATACCTGTAAGAAGCTGGTTTGTTTGAATCTTTGAATTCTTGCCATTCTTTGCAAGACAAAATAGGAATGTCATCACGAGGACAACCTCCCTCATTTCTAAAACGAGAGACTGATAGTATATGCTTCCGGACATGACTGCGGGTAAGGCATCTAAAAACAGGAAAAAAGTCAGGGAAGATTCTGTTTTCATTCCTTTTATTTATTCTTGAGGGACAGAAAGAAATCCTTCAGCCTTTGAAAAGATCAGGGCAGATTGATGGATCAGGATTGAGGTAATACTTCCGGAATATGAAGAACAATGTCTGAACTGTTCTCTGGAGAATGTATTGTAAATGCTTAAAAATTAAGCACTTTTTTGAAGAATGATCTTAAAAGTTTATCTTCATCTTTCCTTCTTCTCATAATCTACTGCCTATTTTTCATGCTAAGACTGAATCCCAAGGGCTTACTATACATATTCAGCTCACAGGAAATCTCATTATCTTTCAATGCTAGGCATCCCATCCCATTGTTGTGCCAGAGACACAGGCTACTTCTGTAAGATTCTGTATAGTATGTTATTTCCTACTGGTGTATGTGCATGAATCATCCAAACAGGAGAGTATAGCTGTTCCTCCTGTGGCTCATTTATTTACAGAAGTCAAAGTTTTGTATACCAGCAATACAGTGTATTACGTGCCTGGGACAAAATCTTGGCAGAAACAAATTACAAAAACCATCCAAACCAGGGAAGTTACTGTTCAGCACTTTGAAATGTGAACTCTCTGTGATCTACTCAATTTGTTCCAAGACTGAAATGCTTTCAAATGAAAAAAACTGCAAATGGAGCTCCAATCACTGTAAGTGGCAGCAGAGAATCATTAAGAATGACAAGTGGTGTGTTTTTACAGTATATTTAGAGAATTCTTGAACATACACAATACTTCTCAGCCTCTTTTATCTCCCATATAACTGCCGAGTCTTGCTGATGAGATCGTATGCTTTGCTATTCCTTCCCTAGTGGTACTTTGAATGAAACAGCTTGAAACTTTTTCTTCTACTCTAAATGTTGCCTGGGTCGTGAATGGAGCAGCAGCAGAGCTGTGACTACTGGGCAAATACTAAAAGACACTTAGCTGGACACTGGTGTTTCTCATCTGCTCACACTGGTCACATATGTCAGTACTGTATTACCACAATTAAGCTAAAGTGAGGTTCCTTGGGATCTTCATGGAATAACTAACTGGATAGGCAGCAATGAGTGAGCTCCTGTGAACCCTGGGATTGTGCACTGAACTACAGTACTGGGCAACAGACCTAACAGACTATTTATTAAGGTAGCACACTATGACAGGATGTCACACAAGAAGACTGACAAAGTTGTAGTAAAATGCACACCAGCCACAAAACAGACATTAATAAGATGAAATGAGCTGTAGGACTGCTAGAAAGTAATACTTGGAAAGGTGTTCACAGTACAGCATTGTAGTTTACCATTGTAAATCCATGTAAAAAGCAAATACGTGAGCGAGCTATATGGACTTACAAAAAACAATTGTAAAAAGAGAAAGAAAAAAGGGATAATCTGTTAAAATAACATCTCCCATAATTTGCTGATCTGTGTAACATTCTGTAGATGGCACTGTGGGTAAACCATCTCTGAATTTGTAATATTGCAGGGCTTTTATTCTGTGCATATACAAGACAGCAACAGCTAAGCCAGCACAGACTTTGTCAGTAAGAAAACAGAGGGCATTTTTGGAAACAGAAATCAACTCAGCATTCATATGGGAAAGACCTCCTGGGACATATCTGCTTTTTAAACTCCAGCTAACTTAGATCCCAGTTCTCATGTACCCTTTTATGAATCATGACAAACCTAATTTTGAGTTTTCTGTGATACACCTAAAATTAGTACTTGCACTTCTATAATGGCTCACAGTGTTGCACAATGCTTTAACTGTAGGTTGGTTTCTGATAGTTCCCTTCCCATTGCTTGGGATCAAATTCAAGGCACAGCTCCTGAACTAAAAGCCTCTTTACATTTCTGATCTCAGGAATTTTCAGCCCCCGTTCATGGCCAGAGATCAGGTCCTCTCCTAACAGCTGATCTGGGATTTCTAGACACATTCATGGGATTCCTAGCCAAATAGTCGGTGGGTCAGCCTAGACCTAACTAGTTCCAGTACTAAAAAAACAAGTAGTTTTTGTTGGGTTTCTTTTCAGAACTATTCTGAGGTCCTAAAGTAGCCCTACACCGCTTTCATGGTTGTACTGGGTTTAAAACTGACTTGACAAAATGAAGAAGCCTGGTGCACACGATATATACAGACAGACATCAGGAGTCTGAAGTGAATGTTTTAAAGCCCTTTTTGTAATGTACCTGTATGTTTCAAGAAACACAGGCATTTTGCAAGGGCTAGAGACATTTAAACCTATCACCAAAATACATATTTGAGACAGAGAACAAGGGCTCATTCTTAATTTCTTTCATCTTCCGAGAATCCTCATATATTTTGGGAGCAGCTCTGTTGGTCTTAATCTTTAAAGATTATGAACATCTCAGATATATTTGGGGTCCAGACCGGGAGTCCAGGACCAGGCAGTGGCCCAGCTGTAAGGCAGTGGGAATGTGCGGAGATTAACAGCAGGTCAGCAAGCCTGTCTGAGTCTGAATCTGACATTAATCTCAGCACAATCCGTGTCTACCCATGAGAAACTTAATCAAGAGAAGCAAGAAATTCAAAACAATAAAGGGAGTAAATGGCAAACACAGCTGCAGCTGACATTTTGTTTAAATTCTTGAGAGGACTATGTCGTAGATAATTAATAATAGTACAGAGTAGTTAAAATAGCCAATGAATATTGTAGTAGTTAAACAACCAATTAACACAAATGATAAACATACAAAGGTGTATATATATGACACTAGCTTTTAGAATAAACACTTTTTACCTACACTTTATGTTAAAATTTGTGTGTGTCATGTCCCCCTCAACTGCGACAGGAATGGGATCTTCAGTGGGCTTTGGCACTAGACCTTCATCCTAGGTGAGCTCTCATGGGATGGAGGTCACTTCTGTGCCAGGCCTTGCCACAGTGCTGCTGTGGAGCCTCACCCCAAGACCTCCAGCAGCAGCTCTGGGCTGTGCTGGCCTGGGCCCTGCTGCCAGGCCCCCAGGAGCAGGTGGATGTGCTCAGGGCTCTGCCTCTCAGGTGAATATCTGGAAAAAGCCAATCCTACATAAGGTAGTCTTTATTTTAAATTAGTGCTGACCTGATGTTGACTTATCAATGAGAGCAATAATTCTGATCGACCAAGCCATCATTGATGGAACTCAAACAGTGTAAAACACCCTCTTTTGCAATATAAACACAGACCATCAGATCCTTTTAAAGGAGAACCCATTCATAACATGCAGTATGTGTGCCTGAAATGAATCTATAATGAATTGACCTATAATATTTAAGGATGATGATTGATTCCTACCCACAGGTAGGAGAAAATTCATCAGTTTTTTTATCACCTTATGTAGCATCTCCATTCTATTCATGTCAAATTGTCAGACAGAATAAAAATGAGAACTTTCGGTGCTTGAAAGATAGAAATACTTTGCATTGCCAGCATGCTGTTTTCTTTACAGATTCTTGTTTTAAAATGGGAAAGTTCATATATTTCAAATGAAAAGGTGAGCTGAGGATTTTGAACTTTAGCAAATGGAACAGCTATTAGAATTGGCATATCCTACCTACAAAAGTAGGATGCAGGCTCCCCAAGAAGAGTCTTAACCTGAGACATGAGGTTTACGCTCTCATCTTATCTTGTGAAAAATATTAAGGTGACAGCACAATCCAGACTTCAACTTTCCATTTTGATTTAAAGTTGGCATACTTAGCAACCCAATGTGCATTTATCTCTCACTGACATTCATTTCATTCTAAGGAAATTATACATTTCTCAAAATTCAAACCACATCCACCAACACTTCACATAATATTTGCTTTTACCACACAAAATCTGCATCCAAAGCTGACCTCAGTTACAAAGGATTCGTGAGAGGTCAAACTTATTTGTTCCATGGGGAATGGACATAACTTTCCCTTGTAGTAGTACTGTATTTGAATTTAGCTGCTTTATTTCTGCTGTTTATTGAATTAAAACTCATGAATACCACAGGCATTATTTTTCATTGTTGGTGGTGTTTAATTTTTGTGGTAAGTATTCATCTAATCAAAAAAATAACAACCCAGAAAAAATGAAGTGCAGAGGAGAAAAAGATGAAAAGTTTGTCTCAAGTTATTTATTAATCTTTAACATACAACAGCAAAGGCTGTCAAGTATGTTTAAGTGTAACTCAGAACACAAGCCTACTCAGTGGGATATTTTAAAATGAAGAAATGTGGATCTATATATGTAGCAACCCTTTCCTGTCAGGCATTCATTATACAAAATGTTTATCAGAACATGCATTCCTTCTCCCATATGATTTACCCATGATTCACCTACCTACTCTTCTTCCTTCAGCAAACTTCCTAGCTCTATCCCACAAAATTTTTGTACTTATTCTTTCAAAAAACTCTCTGGTTTATCTAGGTGTTTGTTTGGTTACTAGCTATCTAGTCACACCTTCACATCTCCCTGACCATGGGGAGTTTTGTGTAGGGGAAGTACCAAAGCAGAGACTTGCTGGAGGGAGGGTCTGCTGACCACCTTTGGTTACGTCACACAGAGGTGTCCCCTCCTCTCACTTCAGCTCATGTCAGACTGGTCAGAGGCATACTTGTATCCTCTCTGCTTTAATTCCAGATAGGGTTGCCTCAGAGAGCTAATGACAGACCAAATTCAAAGTAGGTTTGCTCTTCAGCATACACCTGTGCAGAGGGAAGGAAACCCTAACACCGGGAGAAGGCTCAGGTCAAACATGTTTGTCATGCCTCTGTTCATTTAAAAATAAGTAGAAATTAGGAATACAATTAATTTTGCAAGACTATGCTCAGAACTTAACTCAGCAGGAAAATATTGTAGCTATCTTAGATATCTTAGTAAATTCTTTTTGTCCTTCCTTCTGACCATCAAGAGCTGTATCTCCATACTTAGTGCACTGTTTGTGTTTCCTTGGCTGTAACTCACACTCAGCTCACAGAGCCTGAAGCTGGCTCCTGGTAAGCACTTAAAAAAAACCAAACACTTTTTCTATATACAGATAAGATTTTAGTCTTGGTGTCTTTAATTTTCTAATAGGCATCTGCTCATATTACTTGCTGTTGAAATTGCTGGGTTAATCATAAATACAACAAACAGGTTGTTTTCTTTTTAAAGACACCAAAAAAAGTCTGTAAGTTGCCAGTGGAATAAGATTTGCACTGACCTTCTCTTTATTTCTTATAAAGAAGGGAATTTTAATGACACCTGCTAAGGCTCTATGCCAGAGATAATCAATGCTAAATATACAATTAGAAAATAGAAGCAGGTCCTAAAATTTTCAGTTTACATTATGTGACTGTGCAAAGTGAACAGAAGACTTATCTCCTTTTTTTAAAGCTGAAAGTTAATGTCTAACTACTCTGATTTTTAAAGACTGTGGGAAATATCTCATGAGTTCTCCAGATTCCCAGTGAAAATATCAAATTAATGTTAGTTTTGATGTGATAAATAATGACTTTGGAAAGTAATACTATGGAGTTTTTTCCCAAATTAAACAACATAATCTATCCGAACAAAACTTGCTGTCCTCTAGTGGCATTCCTTTTGTATTCAAACATTTGTCCCAAATGCCTTGAAGTTTCTACTGACTTTGAGGAGTGGAGATGTAGTCTCCACTTTATCTGGTTTAACTGTATTTAATGGCGCTTTTTTAGCACAATTACTGAAAGAGTGGTTGTGATTAAAATAATTATATATACACAGGACGTGTAAATTCTAAAAACAGATTCTGTTTCTCTTTGCAGTAAAGTTTTTATTGGCTTTTGAAACATAGCAATGATATGATATATAAAACTATTACAAATGAGTATTCGAGATTGCTTAAAAAATCACCAGTGAGGGCATCAGTACAAGACAGATATAATATAAAGCAACAGCATGACAAATTTCATTGGCAAGGTTCACTCTACTGCTTACTAGGTGGTTAAGGCATACCAAGGAAAAAAAAGCTACGAAAAAAATCCAGTCAATCAATGCAAACTGAAATGTATCAAGAACTATCTGTGTGTGTGTTTGTGTGTGTGCACTTAGGAGTGTGTCACAAAAGGATAAGAAATGGCAAGGATAGAAAGGAATACAGCCTAAAGGCTTAAAAGCACTCACATGTAACAGTACTTAAACTTTTATCTTAAGCTTAACAATTTAGCAAACAACAAGACTTACCAGCATTTCACTTAGCTTATAACTTAAATTAAACTTATTTTCAGGCCTAACTTAGATATTTAAAGTACTTAAACATCTAAGAGAGCAGCATTTCCCCCATATTTGCCATAGCATTTGCACACTTGTATGCACACAGACATAAAGAGTCAGTGCAAGATACCTGTGAAAAACTCCCCTGGAAGGCAGTGAAATGCTCACCTTGGATGTCTTTGCATCTCCTCAAGTGGCAAAGGGTTGAGCCTCAAGGAATGGAGGTTCCAGCCCAGGATCCATCCTCATTCAGCATCCTCTGAGTGCAGCAAACTCAAGAGCTCGCTGGCTCTAGGGGGTGCCCCTCTCAGAGGGAGGTGGCTGGTCACACTCACTCCAGCCCAGGAGAGCTCCAAGGGCCGCATTTTGGATCGCAGTTTATAGGCCACAAGAGAATGGGCTTCAGTCACAACAATGTTTCATCCTGGCCATGGTCTGGGCAACTTTCTTGAAAGTGTGAGAACAAGGATGTTATGCCATTCAGGCAAGAAAAGTAGTTTCCAAGGCTGTTCATGAAAAAAAAGCAGGAGCAGGTTAGGCAGCAGCAGTTCCTGGGAGCAGACCGTGTTTCTGAGGAGCTCAAGCACAGGTGAGCACAGGTGCTGCTCATCAAGGCTGAGGCCTAAGGAGCAATTCTGAGATCATGGCGCAGCCTGGAAATGGGGTGGGGGGAGATGCACCACCACAAAAAATAAACTTTCAGTAGCACGTTGCAAATATGTCTGACTGAAGTTTATTTCTAGTTATTTATGCTAACAGTTTTGTATTAGTTTAGCTGCCTTTTACTGTTTATGAAGAAAACAAGTCTAGATTGTTTGGGGGGTGGGGCAGTATATGATTGAAAGTACCTGGAAAATTGCATATTAAGTTTTTATGACAGTAGTAAAAAATTGAATTCTACTTATACTTCTCCTGATTGATTTACAGGAAAAATAGTTCAGAGATGCATGTTTATATCACTTAGACATCTGCATGCTCTGTTGTAAGTTTTTTAATTAATACATGAATACTGTCCCCAGCTAGGTTGAAATCCATTCTAAAATTACTTCTATTAACAAACAGTTCCTCTTCTTTCTTTTGTCCTCTGTAAATAGTTCTTTCATAATGGCAAAGACTATATGACTGATTTTGATAAACCATTACATCTAGAGCATACATAGAGGGTAGCTCTGTGATAAAATCCGTGGATTTACTCAGCAGGGCTTCACATTTTTAATCATGATTCAGGTTCTCTATAAACTTGTAAACAAATGAAAAATCAGTACATTAGGCTTGCATAAAAACTAGAAATTGATTCTAAAATAATTGCGTCTCACTTGTCTTGTAGGGTCATGCATTTTTTTGGAAGAAGTCTGGAAATCCGTCTAAGTACTACTAGTGCCCAGAAAAGTCAAGGCTTAGGACTAGCCTGACCCTACCTTCATACATCAACGAGGCAATAGATAACTGAGGTTCAAACATGCCAACAAACAACTGAATAACTTGCCCTTCTGTGGTAAAGCTGGGATAAACCCCATAGTACTTCTCACATAGCAAAAAATCTTTTTCTTCCAAGATTATACCATTAAGCCATACCGAACAATTTAATTTCTCACTCACAGCAAGTTGTATTTGGCAAGTATTGTACAAGACATATTCCATACAGCCATTTCCTCTGGTTCAGTCTTCTGCTATCTTTTAGTCCAGAATGATAACAAGTTGTTTACATCAACTACAAGAAATATACCTCTTATTCATATCCAATATACATATT
This sequence comes from Oreocharis arfaki, assembly GCA_013398015.1. NCBI lineage: Eukaryota > Metazoa > Chordata > Aves > Passeriformes > Paramythiidae > Oreocharis > Oreocharis arfaki. The sequence continues at coordinate 593,253 of VZRR01003609.1, read as the reverse complement.
AACCATGCAGGGCTGGCCCTTCCTGAGTTAGTCTTGCAATTTATATCATGTTCTGTTTTTGTTTCACAAATAACATCTTCCATCAAACTGACAAGTCCTTTTCTTAAACTTTCTTCCATAATAAATATCCCACCTCTTAAATCTGTTTTCATTAGCAAAGGCATGGGTGAGACAGAAGGTGCTTCTATGCGGGCAGAAGACATTTTCATTTTCTTTAGCTATTATTGGATGTTTTTATTTGTGTTTTTGCATCGCTTCAGCATAATGCATCCTATTATGACTGACAGGTCTGTAACGGGATTTTTTGCTGTTGTCATCAGGTTTTGGAAAAAAGAGACAAGTTTTACTTGTTTTGACCTCTAAGCATTTGTCAACATTGGACTTATAAATTATTGTATATCTTTCAGTTACCAGTTTCTTGCCAGACGTAAGTAACAATTGTCTACCTTGTAACTGATCCATTTTGGATTGTTCACTTTTCTGAAATTATTTTATCTCTTTAGCTCTTTACTGAAATTTCTGCTCATCTGCCTGGAAATTTCCACTTACACAAGGAGTATGGTGTAAGGCTTGTTTTAACTGACTCCAGGCTTTACTTTCTTTTAAATTACATGGAAGTATTCTGCTTTCTAGCTTTTCATGTCTTCAAGCAGAAAACAATGTATTAAGTATTAGACGAAGGTATTTTAAAATTTTATATTGAATTAACAGAGCTGACAAAATAGTGAAAAAACAAGGCTTTTTGCTCTAAAGTGTAATTAAAAGTTAATTACCTGACAAATAATAAGTGATATCGAAGAATAATAGTACATTAAATGGGAAAGCCCAATATCCAATTACTTGGAAGCTGTTGAACCCCTTACATAATAATCCTGATCAAATAAACACACAAATGGCCAATCAAACAATAAAAAACAAATGAAAAAGCCTCACAGAGAGGTTAATTTCAAACACTATCTCAAAAGACTACTTTTTGCAGATCAGAGAGAAAAAGCCAGTTGACATACACTGCACTGAAAGGTGTCATGGTAAATACACAAGCAGCAGGCTGTATTACCATACAGAACATTTCAAGTGAGTAGAAGTGAAATCAGCTGGGAAAGAGCTGAGTATACACTGCATTCCCAAAAAGATAAAAATATCAGAGTTCTTGCATTTTTGTCAAAAGTGGCAAGAAAAAAAAAACCAACAAAAAACCCCAGCTACTGGAGAAAGATATAGCAGAGAACAGGCACACTTAATACTACTTTATTTAGTTTCTTCTACCTGAGCTAAAACCCTTCAACTTGGTTTTGGATTAGATTTTGCCAGCAAAAGAAGAATGCACAAGCATTTGAGCAGCTTTGCACGCAAAAGAAAGAGGATTCCTTAGCATCAACTATTTGGTCAACGTTTTTTAAGTCAGGCTACTCTAATACTGTGAAAAAAGCAAATCTCTACCTGTCATCAAGACCTGATATCAGGCTGAGAAACTGCCCAGACCCTCTAAGAGAGCCACTGCTAATGACAGTGGGATTGCAACTGCAACCTGCTCTCCCTTTCTCTCCCTAGAAATACACATTTACTGTTGTGTATCAGTTTTCACATTCATTTTCAGGCACTAATGACTTCTGAAACAAAGCTAAGATTTTGCATACGGTTGTTACTCGTACTTTTGTTTGAGGGGAAAAAAATATTTACAAAGAACCCTTGGCCAACCTCAAAATTCACAAGGTGATTGCGTGGATGGGTAAATTTACTGGAGAAGGTAAGGGTTTGAAAATAAATTCAATTTTTAGGCATTTGATATAATGTAAGTGCTTTGTAATGTAAATGCTTTGTATATGGTTGTTCTATAAAAATATGCTCATATAAATGGTTCTTCCTTACTTTTGACAATGGTTGGTTACATAATCCCCAAAAAGGCTTTTTTTAGGCAGCTTAATATGCACAGGACAGACTTCAATGGGGCTGACATGCACAGTGGGAGACTCCTGCAGCTTAGAGGTAACAGTTCAGGTATAACCATAAGGTTGAAAAGCTTTCTCTTATAGCCCTTAGATTAGAAAAAAATTCAGATTAAACTAGAATACAAAGTTTGCTTGATTCCACCAAGAAACCCCAACCAAACAACCAACCAAAAATCCCAGTACATGTCTTTTCCATACCATCTCATTTACAGTTCATTCTAGTAAAAATTTATTTCTGGATAAACTTACTGAACTGGTAGCTTCAGCTGATTGTAATTAAAACATCAAAGATGAGTACAGATGCTAGGAACTAATTTAATAAATGAATATAGAAGATAAAACCTTACTTCATGGTACATGTATAGTATTCTGAAAATAACAGTTAAACAAGCAGCATGTGGGATTATCTGAAGGAAGCCACAACTAACATTCAGTATTAACACTGTTAAATGAGAAGTGTTTGTCTCCTGCATCTTTCCTACAACTCAAAAGCTTTTATAGCTCATGTAACCTTCATTTAAACATCAAAACACAACAGTTTGTGCTGTATTTTGAAATCACGTATTTCAAATGCTTTGATAATGCATTACGTCATACGATGGTACAACGGGTCTGAAATTATTTTTGGCAGCAGTAAAGCATTTTAAATTTTTATTTTATTTTATTACAGTAAATTTTGAAATTATTTAAATTTCACACATGTTCAAGCATGACTTCCGTGGAATGGAATTTCACCCCCTCACAGCTTTTATCCCCTGAGTGACGAACCTTAGGTATATTATTTTAGCATGTGTTGTTCCATCTGACTGGTTAGTTTTTAACTAAGTTCAGAATAGTTTTGCTCATACCAGCTGCCTACCTATCATTGCTCAATAAATAAACACTAGAAAGACATATATAATCCAAAAGTGGCTGGCTGATTACCACTTTAAACTCCTTGTTTAGAAAGACAAACCCATTTCCTCCTGGATGTGATGACTGACATAAAGCTGGCTTCTGAAACATTTAACAAACCTAATTATTATTTCTGATCAGTGTTGCAGTTGTGACCAAATCTGACAAGTATCTTAAAACTCATGACAAAACTGCATGAGTTACAACTTAGACTTTAATCTAGAACTACAAAATCAGATGTATAAAATCTTCTCTCAATTCAGATTATTTTTCTTCATATGGCATAAAACCTCCCTTTCCCAAGGAATTCTGTCAAACCAGGAATATGAAAAACTATTTTGTACCATTTAATTGTAGATTTGCTCCTTCACTAAGTTGTTTCCTGTCATTCCTTAATTAAAATGGATAAAATCCTTTTATGTACGTTTCTGTAAAAGTGACATGACAAGCTTGACAAAACTCAAGATGAATTTGTAAACTATTTCAGTGTTGTTAAAGCTCTCCTGAGGGAGCTGCTAGGAGCTGGCAGCTCATGCTACAGTGGCTGTTGAGACCTGGGCAGGACCAGGAACGATAGCAGCCATGTCCCCTCACAGAGCTAAAAGAAGCCCATAGGCAGCGTCAGTGACGGGTATGAAACTCAGCTGGAGGACAGTCACAACGGTGTTCCTGGGGCTCAGTACTGAGGCCAGTCTTGTTTAACATCTTTATCGATTACCTGGACAAGAGGATTGTGTGCACCCTCAGTCTGTTCACAGATGACAACAAGTGGGCCAGGAGTGTTGATCTGCTGAAGAGCAGGAAGGCTCTGAAGAGGGTTCTGGACAGGCTGGATTGTTGGGCTGAGGCCAAGGGCGTGAAGTTCAACAAGGTGAAGTGCCTGGTCCTGCACTTGGGTCACAACAACTCCATGCAGCTCTACAGACTGGGGAAGAGTGGCTGGAAAACTGCCCAGCAGAAAAGGACCTGGGAGTGCTGGTCCACAGTCAGCTGAACATGAGCCAGCATGTGGCCAGGTGGCCAAGAAGGCAAATGGCATCCTGGCCAGAAATAGTATGGCCAGCAGGAGCAGGGCAGGGATTGTCCCCCTGTACTCGGCACTGGTGAGGCCACACCTCAAGTCTTGTGTCCAGTTTTGGGCCCCTCATGACAAGAAGGACATTGAAGTGGTGACGCATGTCCAGAGAAGTGCAGTGGAGCCAGGGAAGTGTCTGGAGCACAAGTCTTGGGAGAAGCAGCTGAAGCTGGGGGTGTTTAAACTGGGAAAAAGGAGACTGAGGGGAGACCTTATCACTCTACAACTGCCTGAAAGGATGTTGTGGTGAAGTGGGGGTTGGTCTCTTTTCCCAGGTAACAAATTATAGGACTAGAGGAAATGGCCTCAAGTTACACCAGGGGAGATCTAGATTGGATAGTAGGAAAAAGTGTTCGAGGAAAGGGTTGTCGAGTATTGGTATAGGCTGCGCAGGGAAGTGGTTTAGTCACCATTCCTGGAGATATTCAAAAGACTTGCAGATGTGGCACTTAGAGACATGGTTTAGTGGTGGACTTGGCAGTGCTGGGCTAATGGTTGCACTTGATTATTTGAGAGGTATTTTCCAAACTAAATAATAAGATTTGTTCAGGAATACATTTAACACAGGTAGACTTCAGTGTGCTTAGGCTGTATACATTACAAGAGGGCATACAATCCCAGGGATTTTTTCAAGGCCCCTCCTCAGAGGCATCAGCTCTAGCTGTTTTTGTGTTACTGCACTGTGAATAAAATGCTTTAAGGAATGGGATGTTTGAGACTGTTATGGGAAACCGAAGGTGGAGCTGGTAAGTAATTCTTGCCTGACTGCATGAGCATGGGGTGTGCAGGGAGGGAACGAAGCGGGGCTCCTGTCAGGTCACTGGAGTCACCTGCTGCGAAGGGTCTTCAGTCCCAGCAGTGAATGTGTCTGGTGGTGGGAGTGTGACTGCCAGAGTGCTCCTGAATGGTCAGATGGGGGAAATTCCTCCACAGATTCTATGATGTAGGCCCAATACCTCTGCTTAATTCTATCCTTAGAGTAATTCTCGTAAGCATATATAGCTTATGTAATCTAGTACAGTTTCGATCTTATGAAACTGCCTGCTCTGTTCCAAAGGTGAAGGTTATTTTAAATTCAGGAGTGCTGTACACTCCTCCAGGAGCAACACGGGAGTGTTGATTTTCTCACAGAGGTTTTACTTTCACCATCATCACACTTGTAGTGCTTAAACTGGAATAAGTATGATCTGTTTGAAAACACAGGTGGAAGTCATGGCAATCTACCAAAGTAGATTGGGACAAAACATAATAAAAGGGAGCTAAGAGCAGTATCTGTCATTTACTGGAGCACTGAACGTTAAAGCACTCATTAAATTTGCACTGCATCATGACAGCAGGTGGCCTTCATTGCTAAATCTTGGTCTTCCTTCTTTTCTCAGTTAACATGCTTTTCTTTCTCCTACTTCACGAAGTCATTCAGGAAGACAGGGGCAGTAAAATTCTAACTGGTTTTATTCAAGATATACAAAACTCAATCAGAAGACTTAGAAACTATTCTCAGTTTAAATAAATTGTCTTACATTTTTTTTTTTTTAGAAAGACACTTTTTTTAGAAGTCACCTTTACCATTTCTAGAATTTGGAAGTTTCAACCTTTTCTTGTATTTAACCTGAGATATCTTTAAGTGAATTATTTGGAACTTGCCTGAGTTTTCTTCCAGTTGCCGATATTCCTCTGCCTCCAAAAATGAACAGCCACATAACCTCCACACAGGTTTTCTTTAGCCATTGGCTTCTGGATTTGTACAGTTCTAAGAGTCAATAAATGATTAAACATCCATAAAACCTTTATGTGGGAGGTGTTCTATAAAAACGTAGCAATGCATATCTGTTTTCTTCAGTGGCCAGTAAAAGGTATGATCACAAACATTAACATTCATCTAAGATGCAGATAAACTAACAGAACATCCTAATTCTGTACACAAAAATGGAACAGCTCTGGAAACTTTTCCTGGCATTGGGTTATTAACTTAACATAGAAATTCTTCACACTTTAATAAGATGGCAATTATTTTCAAGCAGAAGCAGGTTGCTATGTAACAATTCTTCATACAAACAATCTTGCAAAAAATACATTATTATTTCTGTCAACTCTTCTGCAGAACAAGGTTAGTAATTACTTCTTATCTATAGTGATCCACAGAACATGAAAATTAATGACTTTTAATTCTGATATTTACTTTGAAAACTCTGTAAAATTGCAAAGATTACAAGATATCTTTGCTCTGCAACAGAATCTGAAATCTGCTTTTCCCAAGGACCACTTACATTTTCTGTTTAATGCAGGATGGGGAGAACAAAGCATCACAAAGTATTTTTTGTTCTTTTTTTTTTTTTTCAAAAGCATTTGACTCATGTCCTTGATGTAAATTGACGCTTTTAACTTGCTTCATGTTGCAATTATGTCAGCACTTTTATCAGAACAAATGCTTACCAATGTATTGGAAATAGCTCTCCGGGTTTCAGCAAACCAGCTGGCAGCTGCTGCATGTGTGGTTCTGACTGATAACCAGGTCCCTGCATTTCCCCGAGCCAGATGCAAGCAACAATAAACAGGTGGAGTAGGTGGCCACCAGAGAGGGAAATACGGGACTTGTTTTGGTATTACTGCTGGAATTCTGCTGTGGAATTCTTCTGGGGCACCTAACAGAAAGCCTCTGTTTTTTCAGTCCCCAGAAGTTGTGTGCACACGTGCATGCACATACCTAAGGTGGAAGAGTAAAGTGCAAGAAGGGAATTTGACTGACATTCCCCTTGGGAAAGCTAACATGTTCTATGATAGCAGTCAACCTTTGAGAACTCCAGGACGTCACTTACAGAGTGTCATTACTAGAATAATTGCAATTACTGGCACACAAAACAAAGTCTTCAGAAAAGAAGCACAAAAATCTAAGTGCTTGGCTGAAAGATGAGGATAGGTCTTGCACATCTGCGGAGAAATTTGCTACAGATGAACATGGTTACAACAACTTTTTTGTGTGTGTGTCCTCTAACATTCCTTTTTATTTACATAAATTCTTCATTAATAGATGAAAAAAACAGTTAACAAAAGCATAAGATGTACTATTGCAATTTACCTTTTCTGTTTTACAGACATGCGACTTGCATCAGAAGGGGTTAAAAATAAAATTCTCAAGGATCCTAGCAGGAATGTCCTAAAGCATGAACTGGGCATCAAGCAGAGGCTCTATACTGGTGCCAAATGAACTGGTTTGAGAACTCTAACGAGTGACAGAGGCCTCAAAACCTCCCCTCTAAGATACAGAGCTAATTAACATGGAGTTATATGGCTTCAAGGCTGCAGGGCAGTTTCATTGTATGGTCTCGTACTGTGGTTTGCTTCGTGTTGGCTGTCCCACAGATAATTCAGATGACCATAGTACTGCATTGTGTTATGTGGACATATTTTAAGATACATGTTTCGAGACTAAGTTCATCAACAACAGGAAAAAAGAAATCAGGAACCCCCGTGCAAGAGGAAGTGAGGCTTTCAAGTTCTCTCGGAAAATTTGTGACTTTGATGTTTTTTACAGTATCTCTTTAAATGTTTAAATGTTATTTGAAATGCACTGAATTTTAAGCCTAACACCTTAAGAAACTTTAGATTATTTAACACTCATCAGAAACTCTTACCCAGATGAGGAAAGAAACCCCATAATGTTACTCCCTCACAAAATAGAACAGTAAATGAAAAAACCTTAAAAGTTCAGAAATAATGATAATTAGCACTTTGCTGACCAAACCCTTACATGCAAACCTTTATACTTATGTAAAGCTCTTTCAGTACACACTCACAGGTTCAGGCACATGACTAAGTAGCCTCTGGAAAACATCATTACTAAGCATGTAATCATAATGTGCACATTCTGTCTGTGTCACTTCTTATCGGAGGTGCTGCTTTACTATACCTGACTGCCTGTATACATCTAGATGTACACACATTTGCATGAACACTATTTTACTTAGAACTTCCAAATGTATGAAAAAATATATTTGACAAATCACATGCAAAAAAGAATAGGAGGGAGCATATATCCTAACGTAAATAATTCATGGATTTTGTTCCTCCTGTTCTTCAGCTAATTTGGAGTGGTTTGGAGAATTTTCCCTCCTGTTGAAAATGTACAGATGCCCTGCAAATCATCTCAGATATTACAGTATCTGGAACCATGCCAAAGGATCACAAACTAAAGTTCATCTGCCTGCTGATTCAATAATCTTGGGATAAAGATGATAGGAAATCAAGGACTGCACATAATAGTATTTTGGCATCTTGACTTGCGAAGGGATATCAGCTAATGGGCTGAGATTCTTAATTCCACAGAGCACAGAGTCCGTGATTGGTGGATAAAGTTAGAAACCGTTAATTACTACAGAAGATCTTATTGAAAGCTCACAACCATGGATTTTTCATGGCAAGAGCCCAAGAGATCTACCACATTGCTTCTTGCACTTGCTTCTCAGCACATAAATTTATCAGTCCCTATCAAGTACTAAAAGCCTTAGTGCTTTCAGGACTGTTTGGATAATGCTACATAAGAGCCAGGATGCAAGTAGCTCTCCTGTTCGTTGTTAGTTTAGTAATGGCAGTGGACACCTATATTTTTATTTGTGGTTACCACCCTTTAACACTGCAAAGTACAATGTTAAGCTCAGAAAAACAGAAAAGCACCCTAAGAACTCTCTGTCAAAATTCTAATTGCATATGAGAATTTGTTCAAGGTATTTACATGAAAATTTACAGCAGACCAACAGTTGGAACATCAGACTAATTTTGAAACACAGCGAAGTTTAGATTACGAGGGATACTTGGAGGCCATGTGGTCTACAGTTAGCTCAGAAAACAAAAGAAGCTAATACAGATTCCCTACACATTCTTAAACCCAAACACTACCTGGTGTCCTTACCCCCTGCTTTTCTTGCAAGGACACACCGCCAAATACCCTACTAAATAATCTCAACCTCAATGGAAAGTGTCATTTGTGAAGGAACCTGGACTTTCATAAAGTACACGGAATAGTAGATTTAGAGGGGAAAATGCTGACTTGACAGAGTTTCGAGAATTTGGAACGCTGCATTTGGTGCACTGGGCTTTTAATATCTTAGAGGCACAACACAAAACTCAAAGCTTTAAAACTTATCCAGGAATTACTTGGTTTTAGGAATGCTAATATGGATCAACCTTCTCATCCTAAATATCCCCCCAAACAATAAGTTAATGCAGCATTAGAGAAGTTGTGGTAGAACAACAGCATTCTTACCCAGTAGCAATTAGCTGTGGTTTAGTTAACAACTACTTAATTTTTTAGATATTAATAAAGAAACCTTATATTCAGAATAGAAATTTTCAGAGATAAAGCATAATATTTCAGTCCCAAAGGAGTTTAATGGCTTATTTAAATATACACATCATTTAGGATTTCAGAAGGAATAAGTGATAAATATTCTCATTTTATCTCTTGCCAAAATCTCTTCCGTTCCAGGAAAACCAATCAGCCATCCAGTAAACGAAATTCACAAGACCTCAAAAGTATACATCTTGGCTTGTGTCAGCAGTAGTGTGGCCAGCAGGACCCAGGCAGTGATCATCCCCCTGTACTGGGCACTGGTAAGGCCACACCTCAAATACTGTGTCCAGCTTTGGGCCTAACAACAAGGACATTGAGGTGTTGGAGCAACAAGCCGATGAAGGATCTAGAGCACAAGTCTTATGAGGAGTGTCTGAGGGAGCTGGGGCTGTTTCCCCTGAAGAAAGGAGTCTCAGTGGAAACCTGAAAGGAAGTTGTACCCAGGTGGGAGTTGGTCTTTGTCCCAAGTAACAAGTGACAGGAGAGAGGAAATGGCCTCAAATTGCACCGGAGAAGGTTTAGATTGGATATTAGGAAAAAATGCTTTACTGGAAATGTTGTCAAGTGTTGAAACAGGCTGCCCAGGGAAGTGGCTGAGTCCTCATTCCTGAAAGTATTTAAAAGACATGTAGGTTTGGCACTTTGGGGACATGGATTAGTGGTAGACTTGGCAGGGCTGGGTTAACAGCTGACTTATTATGATCTTAGAGGTCTTTTTCAACCTAAACAATTCCATGATTTGCTGGATTTTTTTTTCCTTAGGAAAAACTTGAGAGCAATGCCAATTTAATAATAAAAATGTGAAGCAATAGAATTAGAAGAGACATCTACAGAGCAGTGAAAGGAATGAAAAAGCATTGCATATTTTAATTGGGAACAACAGGAGTGAAGCTGTCTGCTTCTCTCTACCAGCAGCAAACAAATTGGTAGAGTCCCCAAAGCTCACAGGGGCATGTAAGGAAGAGCCTTCTCTTCCTGGAAAAGAAATTTTCAGGCCATGCAATTGAATTAAGCAAATAATGAGAAAGCAAATAAGCACTCAGGAATTCAACACAGCTCCAACAGGAGGAAATACTTAATTGAACAAAGGATGCCTCTGCATCCCGCTCCTTGAGTGGTTACTGTGTTCAGCCCACCGTCAGCTGGCACTGTCTGTGCTGGCCCCAGGGTGTGTGAAGGCACTGCAAACTGGGAAGCTGAGCTGCACTTGGCATAGTGAAAAGACAGGTCTTCAACAGATGGGAAAAAAATAGTGAGAGATAGAAAACCCAAAGTATAAATATTAATAGCACAACATTGGCTCTTTTTCTGCATACCCTGCAAGAATTTCACTACTAAACTTGGATCTGAAGTGTAGCTGCTGACCAAGTCTTCGTGAGACAGGAGCTGAAAAAATTTTGCATCCACTGGGAAAAAGAGCAAGATGCATCCCTGCTTGAATAGCATTGTCAGCATGGCATCAATGTCACCATGGTGCTGTCATTTTACTACAGCAGAAAGAACACAAGATATATGGGTTGCTATGAGTCACAACGGTAAGCCTGAACCCTGATCCCTTCAAAACACATAATCTAACCCTGCATAATCTGTATACTTTTGTTTTACCTGTTTGATTAATGAGGAAAATAATACTTATTTGCTTGACACATAGGGCCACTGAGACTAAAGGTTAGATTTGAGATACTTTATTTCAACATATTTTGCCTTTTAAAGTCACTCCCAAGAGGAGACTGTTTCGACTAATTGATCTTTCACTCCCTGAACTCTGGTGAAAATGGGCCTGCCTTGTCTCATTACCTCTGCTTCAGCCCTCAGAGCCACCCAAAGGTGGATTTCACAACTCCACCATACACCACAAGAAATGGTTCCCTGCACTCATGGGGCTCTGAATGACAGTGATAAAAGACATGCTAGAACAGGCAGTCATACATTGGGGTGCCTAAGCTAGCTGTCCCTGCTGTAACAAAAGGAGAGTGAAAAAGCAATAAGCTAACAACAACCAGAGAGTTTTCTCTCTTTGATGTTCAGCAGCTTTAGGACACATTAATTGTTGCCTTTAAATTTCCCCAGATGCTGGCTTAGCGTTCCAATTAACCTGCCTCAACTTTTAATGATTGTTTCATATGACAGAATGTAGACTCTAGTTATCTTGTTTTCAGCTGTCTCAAAACCTTAGGGGTGTGTATAGAAACCACAAGGTTTTTTTGTCCTTCTATGACTTTATTTCTCTCCGTAGCAAGATGGCTTAGATTACAGTCCATTATTTCATAAGCAGCACTGTTTCAGGGCTCAAATACCTTTCCCGGAGCACCAGTGAGAAAGGCTTGCGGCACTCAGAGTCATTCTTCTTTCAGATACTAGAAAGAGTATTCAGAGCCATTGTTCTCTGGCTCCTCTTGGACTGAATGTCATTGATTTTGTTCTGTTTCTGTCTCTCATCTTCGTACATCCACATATTTTAATGATATGCCAAAAAAGTTCCCAGCAGGATATGGAACTGTGCCTCCTTAGCGAGCTTTCAATAAACTTTTCATCTGTAAAGAAACTCCAAGATAAATGTAGAAAAAGAAGCCGGTAAGGACAAAATTTAGGCTCTACAAGATAAGTACACAATAAAGCTGTTTATCTCTGGTATCCACTAGGCATCTTATCAGCTCGATTGGCTTATATCCTTGCTAATCTTTTACTCTGAAATGATAGGATTTTTCAAAGCTAAATATTAAAAAAAAAAATCTGGCTTGTTCTGTCCTTGACATTTCTGGTCAAGGACTTCCTAAATAGATAGATGCTCCAGCACTCCAGATCTATTCACTTATGCTCTGTGGAAGAGGGAAGAAGAAAGAGGCCAGTTGTTTGTCCGAATTTCTGTAACATTCAGTTTTACTGTGCTTATTAGGATTCTTTCAAGATGCCAGTATTCTGGATCAGAGTCTGTGCAGCAGGGAGGACACAAGCTGTTGTATTGGCACCTGTGCTCAGATACTCTTCAGTGAGAACGTAGAAGACAATTTCTTCAAGCTATGCATAAATCCTATTAGCATGGTCAGCTGACGACACTGACCTTAAATCAGCAATTAAGCCTGACAAAACAGTGACAGTATCTGTATTGTCAAGGCAGCCCTTCTAATGGAAGAAAGATGCTATTTTTTGTCAAAGAGGAACGGCATTTGTTAAGGACAACCTGACATAAGACCAGAATAGCCAGAGCGACTCTGCTGCACTTCTGTTGGCTTCTTGTAAAGCAAGCAGAAATGGTTGCAAATCCACATAAGCCTTTAATTGATGTAAATAAAATATAGGTTATAATCGAAATAAATGTGTAAATGCCTACAATAACTGCACGTTAACCCATTCAGAGGAGCTAACTGTGCATTTATAGAGCTAAAAAAGAACTTGCCAGCTATTTCATACCCAGCTGATGCATATTCATTCCTGTGACCAAGGCAGCCCCTGGGTTTCAATAATAGTTGTACTCTGGCACAGAGGAGCACTGGAATTGGAACTGCAAAAAGGTGCTAAAAGCATCTATTTCAACATCTTAATTTACCATATTCCCAAATTCTGGCCCCTTCTGTAGCGAAATGGGGTTAGCCTTTAGTGCAAAAAAAGTTCTCATGTTTTTTAACTTTCAAAAGCAATATACTGAAAATGACTGCAACTGAGAGGCTGATCTATCAGTTTGTGAACTGTTCTGTGTTTAAACCATCCATATTTGGAAGCCTTCTTTTCGTCGTATTTGCATAGATAAGACAGAATTTACAAAATCCATTTATACGCCATTTGTCCTGCAATGTGGTCTTTACACTTTGTTTTGACTGACAGTTCAAAAAAAAAAAAAAAAGTTTATCATTGTGGAACAAAAGAGAAGGAAAATCTTTTCGTGAAATGAATGAATAACATGACCTACTTTCTAAGTGTATAAAAATGGGGAGATTAGCATTTTCCCACCTTCCTGATGTGTCCTCAGGTTTTATAAATCAAGAATGTGCTATGGAAATACCAAATATTATGTGGGATTCTGCAACCTAGATAAAGCTACCCTGTTAGTTATAGATATCTGCAGACTCTTATATTTCTTTATCTGAGAATTTCTGAGATTTTTGTATCTGAAGCAAAATCTGTCCACATATGACTTCTACAAAGCCAATGAGACCCTTCAGAAGTGAAGGAACTGTTCCTGAAGATTTTCCTTTAACAAATGCAAGGCTTTGTTACTTAAAAAAAATACCACTTTAAAAAAAATCTCTGGAACTGACGTACGTGAGGTAAAAAAACACTAAAGACAATACACTTTAGTTTTCTCAGAAAGTAAAATCACCAAGGTCAGTCTACGGATGGGGGGGGATGGGGAACAAATCTATATTAACAGAAAAGATAAGCTCTAAGCCTCTTATTTGAGAAAATTTTACACTGGAGTGAAAAGCCATTGAAAGTACCTTCATCATACCCTTGAAGAGTCAATGTTTGTATTATTTAGAGATGTTGACTAACTGTTCAGCTATGTACATCCAGAGGCTAATGCCCAGAAATCATGGGTGCATACAAAACATCTATTTAAAAATCAAATTTGAGTTAGAGAAAATCCAGAAAGACCAACACAACTATTAGTTTTTGAAACAATCCTTTAAATGGCTTGAGATCAACTTAGTTGTAATAGGACACAACTTGAGGAAAGACTTTGAGCTTATTACTGTTCTTATCATTAAATTTTCTGAGGAAATATTGATAGATTTGAGTAGTCTTAACATATCTACCGAGATTCATTACTTACACATGCTTTTTCCATGAAAGGGCTCACTTGGAAGCCCTGAAAGCAAAAAAAAATGGATCTTGCCACTTCCCCAGTTCTTCAGTAGGATACTATTTACTTTGGAGTACAAGAAAAAAGATCTTATTTAAAAACGGCTATTTATCAGCTCTCGTTTGTTGAATCATGTTAGTTAGTGATTAATGTTGGGGTCAAAGATAAGCCCAAGAATGCTTTGCCGACTAGGAGTTTATACACAGAAATAGGGCCTCAGTTCATACCAGCTGCTGACCAGGTACTCTTGTGGCAAACACGCACATTCCATCTAATTGTGTAACTATGTGTATTCCTCATTTCTAAAAGGAAAAATAAAACATAACTCAGGGATAAACTCTTAAGTAGTGCAACAGGAAAATTAGGCATACACTCAAATCTCAGACTGAAATAGCTCATTGAGGACATTTGACTGTGCTGCAAAAAAGTCAGTTTACTCACTTGGCTTGTTATTAAAATAGACTGATAGAATCTGTGTAGTCAATAGTTTCCTTTCCAGGTAATCGATTACCTGCATCAAGTCTCCTGAATTCCTCATAGACCAAAGGCCTTGGAGAATCCATTTAACTGTTGTGCATACTTTAGTTTCCTAATCTATTAACCAGCACAGTAGCATTAATTTGCCTCTGCAGTTTTCTGTTGACTTGATCCACACCTGCCTCGTAACCCTTGAAAAAAAGTCTTTTTTGAATGAAGACGTCATCAATTTTCTAAAGAGCAGAGTTAAATTCTTCCAAGATTCACTTCTTTATTTTCTCTATCAACACCCATTTAGAGAAATATTTTTAACTCTTCTAGGATTGATCTACAGTAATCTCCTTAGTACACCTTAATTCAGAGAACTTTTTGACTGTGTCCAAAAGGCTAAATCAAAACGAATGGCTTTCAGCTATATCTTACCATTACAAAAGTACAAACAAAACCCAAATCCTACCTTTAGTCTTCAGCCCATTTAGGATATATTCCTTCCCCTCTCCTTTAAACCTTCCAGGCCTTGCAAAGTCAGCTAGGAATACTGCTAGAAGAAAAGGAAGGAAGAAAGGAGAAAAGCTTTGTACATCCCTCTTGGTCCAAAGATTTATAATGAAATTATTTGGGTTGGAATGGACCTTAAAGATCACCCAGTTTCAACTCCCCTTTCAGGGGCAGGGACACCTTCTACTACAGTTTGATCATTTTAAAATAATAAATAATAGAAGCTCCCCAGTTCTTGCTGTCACTCCTGGTAGTGTCTCTAAAGCTTCTTTCACCTAATAACATAGTGTTAGTTATCAGGCTTTAGTGTTATCAGTCTTTAGTGTGGCACCTCAAAGGGTGACTCTAATAGTTCCACTTTATAACATCCTTTCAACGACTGAAAGGGTAGCAACACATGCGTTTTATGAAGACTTATTAGGCAACCTACAACAGATAACAGCAGTAGGACAATTAGCTACATTCATCAAGATCACCTGAACAAGGAACACCATGTCAGGCACATTTGTATCCACTTCAAAAGAGAATATAAATCTCAATATGTAAGTTTAGAAGGCTTATTAGACTTTCATGCCTTGACAAGTGTTTTATTTTCATTTCATTCTACACTGCAATGAGTTGCTGACACACAGTTATTTCTTTCAGTCATGGAATCGAGCCAGGTTTTTTTGCAGCCATGTGTCTCCTGGCCTAGTGACAGAAAAGAGGATTCATATAACAGTGTTCTAGAAAGCGATATAAAATGCAGGTACACTGAAGAGAAAGAGTTGCATACAGGACGTGACAGAGATCAGTTCAGAAAGTCTGTTATTCATTAATGTTGAGAGTCTCCAGATTTTCCTCCCTTTCTGAAAAACATGGTTAGGAAGAGAAGAATAGCACCAGCATTTCCAAGCTACAGTTCATCCAGTAGAACTAAAAAAAAAACAAACCACTTTTGCCTCACACCCAATTAAAGGTAGATTAATAAACTGGAATACACTTAATGCTAGAGGGAATTTTTTTAGGCAGGCTATACTTACTGAAGTGAGACACTGAGAAAAAGAAGTATTATGCAATCTATGTTGAGGTCCTTGTTCATTACAAATTACCTGTAAGACTGAGGAAATCACTTTGGACAGGCATTGTTTCCAAGAGTGTTTATTCTATAAGGCAGCTGAGCAAGCTTGAAGTAGGATGCTCAACTCTTCCAGTGGGTTTAGTATGATTTCTACTAATACATGTAAACATCTCAAAGGTCAGTCTCAGTAGGCTTTTTTTAGTAATGTTGAATATCCAAAGCTACCAATTCAAGTAGCGATTACTTGCCATAGACTTGCACAGATCACTTACCAAACCAGTGTCAGAAACGAGAAAATAGTTCAAAGATCACTGATCTCACTACAGTCCAGTGGTATTTCATAAAACAGACTAAACACTACAAAGCTACACAAGCAAATGAAGGGCACAGATATCTTCCCTATCAAAAGGGAGAAATTGGTGACAGGAAATATCAATCTGAAATAAAGAAAGCACCACAGAGACATTTATGTGTGCCATTTACTTTAATTAGTAAGTGGCTATCTGCTGTTCTAACAAAAAAGACACTTCAACAAAATAGAATGAACCTGCATGACTCCCTTGGCAAATACAGAGCAAAATAACTTTCCTATTAAAAGGATATAAAATTCAGCAAAAAAAGGACAAAGACAAAAAGGATAAGAAATGCACTCTCAACAAAATATGCAAGTAAACTACAAGATTAATACTGTACAAATGTAATAATTTGAGAATACGCTTTCTCCACATCATCGTCACAATCACAGCTGGGAAGTGCTTGCTAATGTTGCAGTATATCACATATCTTCCATCAAAATTTTTAAAATAGTTTTAAGTATTTTAAACAGCAAAGAGCTCTATAAAAGGAAAAGTGTTTTGCTTTCAAAGAACTTCAGTTAATTGTACTGGACATCTAATTTAATTCTCTGAAAATTATTAATTTATCTTTATTCTCAGTATCTTTCTTTTATGATTTTGTCATATGGGAAACATCATGCTGCTGGTGGAATTACTATTCTACCTATGTATTAAACAGCTCCAATTCCAGTGTAGCCACTGCTTATTGACTTCCCTTCAGCATGGAACTCACTCGCCAGTGCAAGACACACCAATTTTAAGACTTTGGCCTTGCTTTTTCTTCCTACAGCACCACATCAAGAGAAGTGCTTACCCACTTTTGAACTTCTCACTTACACATTCTGTTTTTAGTGTTTGCTCTTCTCAGTCCTGAAGTCAAGTGAGAACTCCACTTGCTTCAATTTGTATTTCTGTAGGAAATGTTAACATCTTTTTACCTTTTTTTCTTGATTGGTTATCTTTTAAACCATAAACATGTACTGCAATCCAAATTACTCTCTTGTTACCTACAGTAGATTCTGTTCGTGCTTGGATAAAACAACAAAATCAGGACTGTTATCCCCCTAGAGAGTGTAGTCCAAATGTTCAAATTTCAATGAGATGTCTATAGTCATCCATTTGATGTAAGCCCTTGAACTTCATCCGGGAGTTACAAAGGGGAGAGATGAGCAGAGAAGCTGAGGGGAGCAGTCACTCGGGATACTCTTCACTGAGTTACATGATTTACTTATATACACATAGGTATCCCTGTCAGTAGGATCAGAGACCGCTGAGATGGCACTTGGGAAGAGCGTGTCAGGAAAAACTGAAAAAACTCAAAGCCAACCACACAAAAACCACCCCAAAAATGAAGGAAAAAGTTGACTCGAGACCGACTCGTGAAATTTTCCGAATTTTAAGCAAGACTGAAACATGGAGTAGATCTAATGAAACAGAAATAGGTACAATTGCATTCCTTCTTTTAGGATGAGGGAGATGTTCCTGCCTCATTCCAGAGGAAATAAGAGAATGTAATAATGCTTTAGTGGCAAAAGTCCCCCCAAAGCCTTATGACAGCAGGGATGGTGGTGAGGAATCAATTGTCTTAATCTGACTCGAATTAATTCTATAACGAGCATATAATTTCACCCTCCTGCAGAACAAAACATATTAATTATGAGTACAAAGAACACAAACAATAAAATTAAAGCAAAATTAGAACATAATTTCCTTTCCTTCAAGTGCTAAATAAAGAAGGAAAAATAAGGCGGTAGCTCATAGCTTTCTAACTGGTGCCTGATAAAAAAGAAACCACACAAAAATCCTGGCATAATTAGCTAAGCATACAGTGCATTATTTTTTCTAATTAAGGCCTTTTCTAGTTCCTCGGGTTGTTTTTTTTCTGGATACAGATTCCATTATCTCAAAAAATCTCACATTTCAGCCCTTGCCGAAAACGTCAGTCTTTCTTCAAGGCAAAGTAATGAGATGCAAAGGGCTGTATACAAACAGAGAAATTTGAGACGAGATATTACAGGATTAAAATATTTTACGAGTGTTTGTTAGTTTGCTACAGTTTAAAAGGAGAAAGTAGACTTGGCTTGAATGAGTCTTCCAGATGTAGAGAAAAGAACCTTGAAGCATCTTATCCTTACCAAATTTCTTAAGCCTAGGTTGCCAGCAAAGATCAAATACAGGTACTTTATCCAGAAGACAGGTATGACCAGTTACATCAGTCTCTTGAATTAAGATTAACATCTGTCCAGATGCTATAGTATACTTCCTTCTTCACCCACCCATTGTCTATGTCCAACAAAATACTGTTTTCCTCTGCCTCTTCCCCTTTAGATATAAACAAGGATGCCTAATTTCTGGACAGTGTAGTAAGCATGGATTCTGTTGGAATGGACCACCGATTCTCCTATGCAGCTCTATGAATAATTTCCTACAGATGGTATATACATATACATGCATTGTATTATTACTAACTAATAAATGTCACCTGAAATTTCACCCAGGAAGCAGAAAACCTTTCTTGCACAAAGTCATTTGTCAGCCTGCACAATACTGCGACAAAGCTCTGGTCACCTAAGTAGCAATTCAAATCTCTGCAGTAACAACTGCAACAGAAATTAACCTTTCCCAAACCAGTTTACCCGTGGCAACGCTAACACCTGTCACATCATAGCTATTTTCTGACCAGCACAATTGTCCTCCTCCACTGTGCTCCAAAAGTGAAGAGACTGTCCTAATTTTCAGTGAAACAGATTTATGATACGCAGCACCACACTTCAGTTCAGCAAAAAAAAGCAGAATACACAGACTTGCCAGTTTGTCCCAACTTGCTGTTTATTCTAGCAATAGTGCTGACAAATACTGAAAAAACACTGACATAAGTTAAATCAAAAGTTACATAAACACTCATCACAAGTTTTTATTTCCTGAAAGTGACAAATCTCTTTGGAACTTCCACTTTGCCATTATGAAGAGGAGAAGAATACCCCTTTCCTCACAGTTACACTGCTTTACTTTTGACCTAGGGACATTATGCTGTCAAGAATTACAGAGGATGGCATGACAGCACTTTGCCTCTTTTCTATCTGGAGAGTGGAAAAGAGAAAGGAGGAAAGAAGACAACGCATGCATGAAAGCAAAAATGCAGATCTAGCTAGGAAAGCACTTACAAATAGATTATTGCATCTACAAGGCTTGTGTTGCTATTGTCCAAAGATTTGATTCTGTTTGTTGGGTTGTGGTAAGGGAAGAGGTGAGTGCTATGGTTGGTTTTTCAAAACATTCACCACACAATAGCAGGCACTCCTGTCACCTAGTATGGGATATATTGAATCCAAATGACACAGCTGACAAAAAGAGTTATGTAGCTCCATGAGCTTGTGTACTTTATTGCTTACATTAGCTCTTGGGAAGAGAAAAAGGGATCTCAGTGGGCTGTAAATCTTCACTGAAGCTCCTCATGACATTGTCTCCTTGCATTAGGGAAAGTGAAGGTGACATGTGGTACCTGCCTATCATGAGTATGGCCAGCATGAGATGTTTCTGATGCTCAGCTGTCTGACATCTCTCACAGCAAACAGCCAGAATGCAAGCATGGACTGAAGGGAATGAAATTGCCAATACATCTTCTTAGAGACAAGTTTCACTTCTCATTATCCACATGGCTGTAGGAAGTCTTCAAAGAAAGATTCAAAATTCTTTGCAGATTCAAAAAAAAAAGAGGGTTTGTACTGAAAAAAACATCAAAACACTTACTTTATTGTCCTTCTCTTCGATAAAGCAATCTGTAAAGGTTGCTGACAAAGCCTTACAATAATTAATTTGCTGTGCAGTTGCAGACCTAACAGCTGCCAAGTCACAACACTACCTCCTACCAGCTGTCTTGCTGTCAGTGAGTGAGAAGGTGTAACTTAGGGTAGTTTAGTCACAATGGGGACATCAGGAAGGCATCCAGCTACCAGTATGGTAAGACTTGCAGCTAGATTGGGCAAGTTAGCAGGAGGAAAAATACTGCTGTTTTTTAGCCCACTGAGTCACAATTAATAGTCTGCATTTGGATGGTTTTCACATTTTCTGATTTCCTTTGGTATTCCTGCAGTCTGATGCCATCAATCCCAGCTCACTGAAAAACTTAGGCAAACTGAAAAAAAAACAAGAATTAAGTACAAAACACCCATTTCACCATTAGTAAGTTCTGACCATTATCTGTCACAAGCCACTCTGATGGCACAGAAGATAATTTTGCCTCTGTGTCCACATCTGACAGACCATCATAGCTCTATCTGTGGTCTCTGGTGTCCTGACTTATAGCGTGTTAGCTTAGAATCACTCAGACCGAGTAACCGTGGTATAACTCAAACTCCTTTTCACAGCTACCACGGTCAGCATCTTCCTGTTATCTTGTAGGTCTGAGGGGAATAAGACTTTTTCCTCCTTGCTAAAGAAAAGACCTCAAGACATGTCTTTCTTCTTATGATGATGCGTGCTTTTACCGGTAAGACTTAGAAAAACAGGAAATTAAGAGGGCTAAAACTGTGTAGCCCTGTTCTGTCATGTGAGATGGGATTGATTTAAAATGATTGGACTCTTGTGCATTCCTCTTACCAAGTTTTTTATTTCCACTTTATGATGTCTGACTGCTGTGTTACTAATGGCATTAGCTCTGCTGCTGGAGCATGCTGCCATGCATGTCATAAACTTTCATACAAGTACGGCATTACAAGCATGACAATTTGACATCTGCTCAGTTTAAAGCTTATTTACAAGAGATTACACAAACCAGGAGAGTTTATCCATCTTTCTTTCAGAGATTAGCTTTGGTAGGCAAATCCAAAAATAAACGTATCCTATGAATAGGGAGAGACTGTCACTTGTTTCAGCAAGTCAACATAAGAATTGTTTCCTGACAGCAGTCTCTGTTTAAGCTGTGGCTGTATAAAGCTACTGAAGAGAAACCAGCTGGCTAATATTTGTGTGCAGCGCAGAGTTCTCATCTAGAACATACAGTATCAAAGTAAGAGCAACTCTGAACTTACATAAATAAGTTTTGGCATGATAATGGCACCAAGGTGAACAGTGCACAATATCCCTTTGCTCCATTCATACTCATCAATTAATCTTTCCCCAAGAGACAGTCACATACACTATGTTGTTCTAACTCTCACCACAGCTTGGAGTACTTGGTAATTTTCAGGAAAATCCCTACCATGGAGTACACAGAGCTAAGTATGTTTTGTGCTTGATCTGAGATTTGAAATATGACAGAGCATATTGAAGGCATCCTTTCAACAGACTCATCCAAGCTCTGCTTTGTACAGTTACTGCATGTATATTTTATGTACATATATAGATATATAGTGGTGAATAATTCAAAGAGAAAGATACACTTAGTACACGGGAGACATGATGTGCTCATTTGATCCGCTTTGGTAAAGTTATTTTCCATCACACAATTTGCAGAAATGACGTTCACTTAAATATTTAATAGTATGCAGAGACATCAGCATGTATTTTCCTTTGAAAAATACTTAATTATATTAGTTTTAAATGATGACACTAAAGCTAAAATTATTTAAATTAGTTTTAACATTGGTAAGGAAGTTTTTGCGAAAGTTAATGCTTTTTCATCATCCTGCGAACACTATGCACTGTTTGCACTTTTAAGTGCAAAGCTCTGTAGTAAAACCCAGTCCATAAAAATAAAATCACAAAGCTTCATTTCCCCAATGAGCCTGTGTACAGTTTAGTTGAATTTAGAAGTCAGAAGATTTGGATAGACATGCACACATACACAGATACTATAACTAACTTCTCTGCAAAGGGCTTGTAACGTGCGTGCACATGTGTGAATTCCTTCTATTTGCATTTCCAGTAGGCTAATGTGAGTCAGCTCTGCTCCAGAAGCCACATACAGCCATATCATCAGAACACTGTGGCCAGAATATACATTTCCTCTGCTTTGTTCTAATAGGGTCCTTGAAGATAGTAAGTAAGATATTTGCTCAGACACTTTATTACATAAAACTCCTGGATAGGAGTTAGGCAACAACTATTCACTTTGGTGTTTGAGCAGGAGAAAATAATGTAAGTATATTTGTCCATGTAAATCTGCATGGAGTTTCACAGGACCAAATGAGAAAAATCATTATATTCCTTTGATATGACTGCATAACACAGGAAATAGAACTTTAGTAAGTGTTTGCTACTTCATTCATATAGCTTGTGTGTGTGTGATAAGGAATCTTCCCAGGATGCGATCTAGTTTTGGTCTAAAAAAGGGGAAAAAACCAGTCCATAGCAGAAATCAAAAGAAAAATCTCCTCTCTGTGTCTAAGCATAATAAAAGTTACAAGTGTTTTTGAGAGAAGTTCTCACACAAGGCATTCTGCTTGATCAGATTCACCATTATCACAGTAAATACCAGATCCATGTTGCACCTGGTACTTGATAGAATTTGACAAGCAACCCTGACTGTTCACGTGATTCCTGCCATCAAAGTCTTCCACTGTACCTTTTATGTCTTAACCCGTGCTGTGTAAGCACAAACCCTTCCCTTCTTCCCAGATATTGCAAACCCAGTAATATTGTGTATCAGAACACATGAAATCTTAGAATAGAGTGCAGCTGAGTGAAATGGCTGCAGAGTCACCGCAGCAGTCTGGTACATTCATGAACAGCCCTCTAGCATATGGGGTTACCAACACTCCAGTACTCCTAGCCCAGTACACTCATCAACAGTGCCCTTGAAAATTACCACACACTTGCAAATAATCTAAAAACTAAAACCACAAAATGTGTTGTTAAAGGACATCTAATTTTTCCTAAGCATAAGAAGAAGTTGTTCCAAAAATTAGTGTCTATTGTTACCTGATTTCAAAAGGCCACAAAGACAAAAACCTTAAAGTTTTTGACAACCAAAAAATTTCGATGATAAGGAAGGTTACTTGATACACAGGCTAGATCTCTATCCTAAGTCTCTATTACTGCTAGCAAAACCTCATTAAACTGCAACAGATAATTCTTCATCTACTTTGGTGTACAAAGTGTTTGTACATAGCTTATCTTTTAAACAGTCCATTTGTTATAGTGTCCTTTTATCTTTCTTTCTCAATCTCGTGCTACCATTCCACATCTTCTATACAACACCAACAGAACACGCCACAATTGAAAAGTATTTCTATTGATGTAGCTGGCCTGTGGTTCAGGTGCATGATCTTCCTCAGCAAATATAAAACAACTACACTTTTCTGTTACTATAATCCATTTTCCAGCTGAGAGTCCCAAAATGATTGTTCTTTACTGAAGAACATGTGGGAAAGGTCATCAAGAAAATAAGTTCTCTATGGGATGCTTCCACTTTGCCTCATAGTTAAATCCATTGAGCTCTGATACTTCATTGAAGTTAATGCTAAAAAAAAATTAGACCTTTATGCTTGGCGTAAAAAAATAATAAAAGACCAGTATCTTGCTTTGTTCTTCAAGAAGTGCAGACAACACACTTTTGCAAATTGACACTCACTGTCAGACACCATTCTCCTGAGGCAAGATCAAAACAATACAGCTAGATATATGTACCTGAGCTGCAAATGGAGTTTGTGTACCCAGGCACTGTATAGATAAAGAAAGCAATCACTAAGTAGCAGAATGTCATATTAAACCTTGGAAATCATTACAGTTTATCTCTTCCCTCCAGGAAAAAAAAAATGTTTCTGAAGCAATAAAGTACCCAGTTGGAACACGTTTGTTTCTAGGAGAGGGGCACTGTAAAACCTACATCACCCGAGTGTTTGGTTAAGGAAGCCGGAGGAGCTGGCAATGAACAGCTGCCCAAAGCCAGGGTACTGCCCTGCTCCCCTTGGCCCCTGCACCGCCCTGGGCCCCGTGCAGCCCCTGTGAGGCAGCAACCCAGCCCTGGCCCTGCTCCCCACCGGGCCCTCACCCTCACCCACTCTGGTCCCTGCTGGGAGCAGCACAGCCTGTGACCCCAGTGAGGTGACAGTGCCCTGGGCACAGCTCTGGTGCAGTCACAGGGCTGGTAGTGACAGTGCCCAAGGCCTTGGAACCTTCCACTCTTTGTTCCTACCCCAGTCAATTCTGGGCCTCAGAACCTTGGGCAAGTTGCTATCATTAATTAGCAAACCAAAATTGATCCATACTGTGTTGTACACTAATAAACTCCTGGGTAAGAGTCGTTTCTTCATGATACTGCCTTTTTATTATAGTATCAGACATTTTCATTCCATTTCTCTCTCCCAGCATATATAATTCAGCCACTTCTTGTGAGACAGGCTGGAAATCATCCAGCAAAGAGCAGAATGTTTCCACAAGCAGTGAAAAACCAATTGGGTAAAAAGTAGTTGGAGAGGACCCCACTAGCTCTAGGCCAAAAAGGAAAAAAGAAAAAAAAAGGACAAGAAAAGGTTACAAAATCCAGACCCTATATTTCCTGCTATAATCTCTCTGAGCTGGTACTTGCTTTAGTCTTTGATCATCGTTCTGGTAGGCTGAGAACCTTGAATCTCTTCTTATCTCTACATTTAACATTATAGGTGAAAATAATCAAGTAAGTGTATGAGTAAAAATATTACTGAACAAAGTTAATTAACATCTCTTCTACCATTAAAACTCCCTGTGTGAAAATGAAAAATATCGCAGAAAGTTATTTCTTATGAATTCTGTTGCCTGACTCTTCTAATGACCACATACAACATAGTCAACTATTATCTCAGTACATTTGTGGGATAAAATATATTCATTATTTCTGCCTCGTAAAACCACACAGAATTTATTTTGTCGAAATGTGGGGTAATTATGTTTGGTGATTCTTGGTTGTAAGGTCAGTCCTTTCACAATTTCATAATGCATGCCCTGTGCAACAGTCTGCATCTCCACAGCACAACCTATGTTAGCATCTGGAAAGCTGGTCAAAAATCTACACTTCCTTTCCAGGTCATTAATGAAGACTTTGTCATGGCCTTTCACAATTTTGCTGCAAAAACAGCAATTTCAAGAGCCTCAAATTGTGCAGAACCCTTGGGAAGATTCCAGTCAGCTGGAATAACAAATGTCGTGGGAGTGAAAGATGCTGCATCAGACCCTCATAGCATGACAGGGTCAATTTTTATATTTCATTTTTCATTTATGCAGGTAAAGCAAATGTTATCCTGTGGGAAATGTGTAGTTAAATAAGGTATGTTCAGTAAAAATTTTAGAAGTAACAGATGGAGAAGAACCAGAAGGTACCAGTCACTCAACAGTATCACAGAAAGAGGACATATCTTGTTCTAAACTGCCCCACCAGGGGTTTTATTCCTAAGAAAATGTAGGAAACTCCACAAGAAATGAGACGATGGAAGCTTTTAACTAGTATGGCTGGTTTTGGCAGATGAAAGGCTGCTACTTTAAATTTCAAGAAAAATGTAGCGAGTTTTTTGTATTATTTTAGCAGAATGTTAAGAAGAAATAAGGCAGACAAGAAAGAAAGAGGAATTTGATGCCCAGTGAAAGAAACAGTTGAGAGAGAACACTGGGGGTCAGAAAACCATTCCATAATTGAGACTTCCATCCCTGTAAGTGCGAAAACAGGCATCAAACATAAATACATCAACTGAAAAACAGACATGGGGAGTGTTAGACTAATTTTTTTCCTAGGCTCCATCACCAAATTTGCACAACTGTGCAGAGGAGAGAAATTCTTGAGGGTATGGGGGGAAAAAAGGAAAGAGGAAAAATTCATTTTTAAAAACCTATTTACCACTGGCAAGAAAAAAAGCAACAAGTACAGGTATCTTGGTCACGGGAGAACTCAGTGCTACAGTACATTTTTTTCTGATGAGAGGTAACCAAGAAGGATAATTAAACCTCAGAGGCATCTTTTTGTCTTGTGCAATTTTTCTTTGAGTAGAAAACAAGCTTTGAGGCTGCCCCAAGACACTCTTAGGTTTGCTATAGCCACAGATGCAGACAACAAATGAAGACATTGCATTGATTTGCTCCTCTGTTTCATGAGAGGAAGCACCTTAATATTCACCAGGGACAAAATACTGTCAAAATAAAAAAAGAAAAAGGAAAGAAAATCCTGCCAATTCTATACTTAATGGAGTAAGAAAGAATGTTTTCAGGAAATGCAGGGGTTTATTTTAAGTCATCAGATGAAGCAGCTTGTCTTGCAGATGAACAAGTGTATTTGCATGAATAGCAGCTGCTTGCTAGCTTTCATGTGAGGAAAAAAACCAGAAGAAATGTCTGTTATACATAAATTATTTTTTAAATGCTGTAAATGCTTCGTTCTGAAATCAGCAGCAGTACAACAGAAGTGTTCTCTTGTACAGAGTTAATTCTTTTATAGAGTTAATTTCTGTGTGTTTGGGGTGGTCATCACACCTCGCAGTTTACGAGGCCTTCCAGAAACCTACAGCAAAGCGACTTTCACATACTTCAGTCTCACATTGTAAAGCCTTTCTTGTTACACAGACATCCTTCTATATCCAACAATTATATAGCCAGTCGGGGAGGCACACACACTTCTTTCCTGGAGGGTAGCAAGTGCTAAGCTGTGTGTAACCACATTATGTTTTACTTTGGCAGGTGCCTTCTACAGCCAATATAAAATACTGGCCCCACTCAGGCCAGCGCTGTGTTCTGGCACTGTGGCCTTTGGGGGCTGGGATTTCACACCCCAAGTCCCTCCAAGGACACTACAGTCTTTCCAGCTACAGAGTTTCTGTGGGTGCTTCATGGCAGTGCAGTCCAGGATCACGTCTCAACCACTTCCCAAATCTTTGTTAGAAGGGGCCTGTGGTGGTTTAAACCAGTCCGAAATTAAACTCCAAATAAGCCACTCCCCTTCCCACCACCCCTGCTGGCAAGAGAGGGACAAAGGCAGAGACTGTGGGTTGGGAAAACAAGTTACTGAAAACAAACACCAGTGGAATTAGGAACACACGGTAACAGCAGCAGTATTAAGAACAAAAGTATACAGAAAGAAAAGATGCTTTCCCCACAAAAAGTTGTTCGTCACCTCAGCTCAGGTCCATGTAGTGACCAGGACAAAGACAGGATGGCGGCCGTTCCTGCTGCTAGTGTTGTCCATCCCCAAGCAAGAGACACTGAAAAACAACGACAGACAAAACCCCAAAACTAGATTGTCTGTGTTGCACCACCTGCTTTTCCGAACAGCTGTGGTCGGCAGTGTTCAGCTTGGCTTGGCTCCTCACAGCTCTCTCCACCACTGCTTCATTTCCTGCACCTGCTCCTGATCTGCCACTTCTCCATTCCTGGTTCTTTTTCTTAGAGCACCTTTGGACATGAATCTTGCCCTTTTTCTTTCAGCAGCTGTTTGAACATTTCTGAAAATGGTGATAAATAGTATCAGTTTTGAAGTCAAGACAAATGGCAGATTTGGAAAGGTCTCTGTGACACTAAAAGGGATTTTATAGAAAATATTTTTGATTTTCAAAGTTTTGATGTCAAGCAAATCAAAACCTGTCTTCAGAAAGAGCCATGTGGATTCAGAATTTCAGGAAAGCAGGCTTTATATTATTTGAATAATAAGTCCTGAATTTTGAAGTGCTTCATGGTTATCTTCGGGGGTTTAGTGTTATTATACACAGCTAGAATAGAATCTGTGGGTCAGTGTTCTCCATTTGTTAATCTCTTGTAACCTTTTAGCTATCTTTTTTGCTTTTCTTACAGCCAGATGAATGCAGTAATTAAGGTTACTCTTGGTTTTGGTGCATGTTTTGTTTATTAATTATTAGTTAGTTAGTTAGTTAGTTAGTTTTCTCCAGGAAGCAGTATACCAACTTTTGGAAGTACAGAGATAGCCTGGGGGTTCTTTCAGCTGTGCACAGCCCCAGCATCAAAAGGATATTATCACAGAATAAAGTTGCCAGGAGGCAAATACTATTTATGAATCCTCTGGTCCTATGGTGCTGTAATGATAAGAAATGTCACGGTGGCATATTGTGCTGAATAACAAACATTCCTTACCTACCCACTTGAAGAGTGCAGGGAGCTGAGGCTGCCGGTTATCATTAGAAAGGGGAAAGATATTTTGGCTTTTCTTCTTGAAAATGCACTGAAAACTTTCCTGTTAATTACGTCTGTAGTGGAGCAAAGACTGGGAAGTTCTGAAAATATCTACATCAGGCACATGAAATATAGTTTGACTATTTTAATTAAATAGGTTCTAAATATAACTAAATTTAATTTCAGAGAATAATTAAAAATGTAATTAGTTAACATTGCTGTGTGATATCATTCACTAAATTGGTCATGTAAAAATGCATGAGGATACTTGGTGGGTTTACTGGGATCCTTGTATGATGTTAATGATGAAGAATACAATTGTGTTCTGTGTGCAAATAAATATACCCACTGGAAAACTTCTGGACATTTTGAGGGTTGTATTGCACATATAAAAGCTTACAAAAACATAAGGGAGGGGGGTAATAAAGTCCTTGAGTTAACTTGATAAAACTCTTGCTTCTTGTAGTGT
>VZRR01003609.1:516676-564306 GCA_013398015.1 Oreocharis arfaki | reverse complement strand
TTTTTTTTTTTTTTTTTTTTTTTTTTTTTTTTTTTTTTTTTAGTTTAACTTGCATTAGTTTGGGAAAACCTTCAGCTGAACTGACCTGAAGTGCCTGTACAGAGGGCAAAACCAGCTGTGAGTGATCCACTGATACTACAGTAGGGTCACAGTTCTGAGTCCATACAATGTGAAATTAGGCCATAGTTAATAGCTGCTGCTATCATGACACCAGTCACTACATCACACATTCAAGCCTTGTATCTGTAATAGAACTCCTGTGCTATCATCTCATGAGTCTTTTATGATTTTGCTGCTTCTGTTTTTCATGGGTCTGAATTGTGACTGCACCTCTTTCCCTTGCTTGTGCTCCTGCACTGTGCTGTCATCTGCCTAATCCCTGTACTCTAGCAGTGCTTCTCTCCCTGCCCAGGAAACAGCTGGTGGGTATGAAGTGGGTAATGGGTTGTTGTAGGACCTCACATGGAGAATGGAGAAGGAGGCATTTCAAAGCTGCCTCACAATGGGTTTGGATGAAGCTCAATTATGCCAGTTTAACATCTCCTAAATACAAACCCTGGCTTCAGTTACAGAATCACAGAATATTCTGAGTTGGAAGGGACCCACAAGGATCATTAATTCCAATTCTTAATTTAATGGCCTGGTACAGGGATCAAACCTTACCCCTGTTATCATTATTAGCACCATGCTCTAACCCACTCAGCAAATCTCAGTTGCTGCCAGTATCCATCTTTTTCTATTGTTTGTTTCTCATTTGCCTTTTTACATTTGTCCACAGACAGCACCACAAAGCAAGAATCCCCTGTTAAATTTACTCATACAAATTCATTTTTCTACAAGCATGATATGAAAGCTACAGAACACTGAGAAAAAATTCAACAGGGTGTGTATATGTAAAATGAAGATATGTTCATTGCTCTTTGCAATATGGTAGCTTATTCTGCTCAGAGATTATACAAGCATTTGTACAAGAAGTACCTCCACAGTCAATGCAATCTTCTGCTTCTATACATCGCTGTATGCACAACTTGGAAATTAACATTTCTTCAGTTTATCTACACAAATATATGCAGAAGTGAGCTCAAGAGGAGAAAGCACATGAATATATGAATCCATCTGAAAATATGAATGAAAATTTTGGGGAAATTTTTATGCATGATTATTGAGAAAATCATCATAACTCTGTGAAGAAGTGTATTGTCCCAGTGGATGGATGGCTTATCATTTGAGTGCCTAGCATAGGTGAAAAAAACTTTGGAATTCTTTTAATTGGTCAGGGAATATTATTAAAACTAAGAGTAGAAGTAAAAGTAGAGAAAACTAAGAACCTTGCAAAGGCAAACAATAACCAAGAAACTGATATTCCTAAAGAAGAACATCATTGATTAGAGTTATTCGGTCCAAAAGCAGATTTAGGATGTTTGAATGGACATGAACAGATGATCTCAAGACATTCCTTTTATATGAAACAATTCTGTGATTCTGCAGCTTTAAACCCTCTCTGTGGACATGCATTTTGCTTGGCAGATTCAGAAGGACACACCACTGTATCATGGAGAATGAGTTATATTATAATCATTTAGTCACAGGGAGAATTAAACACTGACATATATCTCTATCTAACTGCTCATGCATGAAAGAAGACTATAAATAGCCACCAAAGAATTAAAATCAGAACTTAGGTGAATCTTAAGCAATACTTAAATTTATGACAGAAATAAAAGTCACAGTAGCTCATTTTATTTTTCCTCATTTCCAGGGATAAATATATGCATGAAGCATAGGAAGCTGCTGATTTAGGTCTATTGCTCATCTTTATAACCACTCAAACTATGTTTTGACATACATTTGGGATATCGAAGCACTGGGTACAACAACAGGGTCTAATTGCCCTGACCAGCCTGTATGCACCTTCCTTTTCAGTCTTCTTGTGCAACCTCTTCCCTCTTCCATCACAGTCCTTGGGGTCTGCCCTGCTGCAGCGCACCTTGAGCCAGGCTTCTGTGAAAACAGCTAAACTGTGAGGAAAAACTGAGAGATGCCCCACCTTGAGGCTCCATGTGTGCACCCTACACTCCTTGGCTCCAGAGGTGCACCTGAGCTCATGTCCTGGCCCCTGGTCCTTGATTGGGCTGCACTAAGTGTGTGTCATGCCTGCCTTGTACCTTGCCAGTCCTGACCTTGCTTACTTGGCTCTCTGGTTTGACCCTGGATCCCTATGGGATGAAGCCCTTGTCAGAGAGATCCCTGTGCTGCCTCGCTGTCAGCTCACCTTCCTTTAAGGGGCAGTGCCCTTGCTGCTCACTTGGTAGTTTTGTACTGAGAACAGAAAAGGGAAAACAAATCTAGGATCTAGACACCTGTGTATTGAAAAAGGTGCATTTCCATAACAGCGCCAAGGTTCATTGCTCTTAAAAATGTTGTCCGAAGTCAGGTGCTTCAATTCCAAATATTTGGCCAACAATTTCAAAATAGGGAGATTTTTTCCTCCATTCCTGTTCTATGCTATAACCTGTATTCTTTCTAGCTGAACTGTCCTAGGTTATAATGTAAGATATAACCAACGGTATGTGTCCTATTATCATCTTCAGAAGCAGTTAAAGCAGGTGGGGCAGTGTTTGTTATCTCCTACCATGACTCATCCTCGATAACTCCCTCTGGGGAGCTATCTCTGCTTAATGGGCAATTAAGGATCCACTGCATGACTCATAGAATTACATCAGCCCATTGTGAGATGCTACACCTGGGGGGAGGAGCCAAGCATTCCTACCTGGATATAATCTGGGGTTTGGAACACAACAGTCAGCCCTTATCTACTGGATTTCCAGAGGATAAAATCTACTACTGGACCTTCAGGTGAAGACCTGACTGTTTCTACAGGATCATCGCTTCAACAGAACCATTTCATCTGGACTGCTACCACTACCCTGACTAACAGGGTGTCAGGTTGTATCCTGACTCTGTCAGTGTTCTTATACTACAGCATTTATTTTATTTTTCTATTAAATTATAATTCTGACTTGTAATCTCCCACTGGTTTGTTTTCAAACTAGTACACTAAACAGATGGTGTTTTGATGTTTTTGCAAGTTCTAGTAAGGGACTAAAATGACTTATCATAGGATTGTAGAACATTTGGAGTTGGAAAGTACCTTTAAAAGTCCTCTGGTCCACCCCCTCTGCAATGAACAGTGACATCTTCAACTAAATCAGTTTGCTCAGAGCCCTGTCCAATCTGACACTGAATGTTCCCAGAGATGGGACATCCACCACCTCTCTGAGCAACCTGTGCCAACATTTCACCACCCTTGTTGTAAAAAAACATATATCTAAATTAAATCTTTTCTCTTTTAATTTAAAACCATTACTCCTTGTCCCATTGTAAGAGGTCTTGCTAAAAAGCTTGTCCCTGTTTTTCTTATAGGGCCCCTTTAAGTACTGGATAACTGCAATAAAGTCTCTCCAGAGCCTTCTCTTCTTCAGGCTGAACAACTCAGACCCTCTCCGTCTATCTTTATAAGAGAGGTGCTTCAGCACTCTGACCATCTTCATGGGCATCATCTAGACTGCTTCAGTAGGTCCAGATTCTTCTTGTATTGGGGATCCCAGAGCTGGGTGCAGGAATCCAGGTGGGGTCTCTCCAGAGCAGAGAGGCAGAATCATCTGCCTCGACCTGCTGGCCATGCTGCTTTTGATGTGTCTGGCTTTCTGGGCTGCAAGTGCACAGAGACGGGTCAAGTCCAGCCTCTCTCCCACCAGCACCCCAAATCCTTCACAGTGGGGCTGCTCTTGATCTGTTCATCCCCCAGCCTGTATTGATATGGAGGGTTGCCCTGACTCAAATGTAGCACCTTGCACCTGGTCTTATTAAACCTCATGAGACTCCCATGGTCCCACTTCTTGATCTTGTTCAGGTTCCTCTGGATGGCATCCCATCCCTGAGGTGTGTCAACAGCACGGCTAGTCTTGGCTTCATCATATTATTGTGGTCATCACATTCCTATGAATAAACTGCCAGCTTTAGAAAATAGTAATGCTTTGTTGTATCATACCTTTCATGGCGGTATGGAAACTCATGGTTTCTCTCTTACTATTCCATTCTCAAGTTTAATTATTCTAAGGGTTTTGGCAAATTTTACTGTAAAGTTAGTCACAAACAGGATGTAGGCGCACTGTAGGGAGAATGAGGAACTGAGTTTAATGACCATCATCCCTATAAAGTTTAAAAGTATTAAAAACCACTCCCCCCAACTTTAGAGTTATATTATTTTTTCTGACACTTCCTTAAGTAGAAAATTTAATGCATGAAACAAACACACATATACAATATATATGTATACACAATATATATATACAATATTTGTATATACTATATATATATATATACACAATATCAGTATTTAGAAATATTCCTCAAGTATGAGCAGCTTCCAATTTTATCTGCTGAGACACAAAAGGGAAGCGTTTTTAAGAATGGTAAATAGTGTTTTCCTTTGGGATAGACGATCTTCTGGGAAGAAAATATTCACATAATTCCTCTTTTCGTGTTTCTTCCTGCCATCCTGTCAGCAATGCAAAGTTTTTTTCTCCCAAGGAAATACACATGATATCAATCAACCACACAACCTGCAGTTCCTTACAGGTAAATCCTGTCAGTATGTGTGCAGGTCTCTTGCCTTTCATGTTCTCTGTTTCCACAGCTGCTTATTTTTGCTGCCTTTGAAGGCTTTGGTGTGTTCTCTCTCTTTCTTCACGTAGATTCTTCTTACACTGCAAATGACCACAAGAGCAGGGTGAAATACAGAACATTTGGTGCCCATTTTGGTTCAAACCAGCATATGAAAGAAAAGTTTTCCTGTGATGTCTTGCCTACATATCATTACAACGCAAACAACTACTGCAGCCTCCTGGCATCTGTGGGCCAAATAAACTGTATTCATAAGCAACTCATAAGTAAAATTACACACTTGCTAAAGAGCAAAGTATATTTTGTGGTTTTATTTACCCATATTTAAGATAGCAAGTGCACAGACTTTTGTGATACTAGAAAAAGACAACATCAGAAAATGCTATATGAAATTATCTTTTCTGTTTCTGGCAGAGTTTTAATCAGATTGGTTCCATAAAGTGCATCCTTATATGTATACTGTCTGTTTTCCTACAATCGCCTTCTGGTGAAGAGCCAGATTTGTCCTCTGAATCTCTCTTGGAGCAAAGGTAGAAGGCATTTGATATGCCTTCTGTGTGGGGCAAAATACACCACTTAGATAAAGAAATACCATTTGAGTAATTAAAATAAAATGGACTAATGACAAGAGAAATAGAACTACTAGAAAAGAAGTTGATTCAAATTTTCCAGTTGTAACACTAACTAGATAGCAAGGTCCCTCGAACCAGGTAAATCATAGTCTGGAATGTTTATTGGTGGGCAAAAGGTAACTATACAACTATTCATTAAATTGTAATGTTTTCAGATCTAATAATTCCTCCTAATCTGTTGTCCTCTCCCCTCCGCTGTCTGTAAAGGTCTTGTCACTATGCCTGTTCTGAAAGAGTGAGTTTCTAGGTATTAGCACATGAAAGCACACTCTGATTGATACTACCTGTTGCATGGAAGTGAAATTGCTTGATTAAGGAAATTTATGGATTTGGCCAAATTTAGCTGCTTTGCTGCGTATACCTGACATGGAGGTGATCACCCTCATCCTCCCCTTCCTTTCCATGTTTCAATGCAAGATGGATGGAAATGATATAGAAAAAGATGTGCTAATCCTTCACATGAAAGCAAATAGATTCCAGGGGACCACTGAAAAATTAAACTTGTACCTACAAGGATTCACTCCGCTCCTTGCTCCTTACAACAGTGCTAGAAGTGATTCAATGAGATTTAGTATTTATAATATGAAACCTCGTCATGCAGTAAACCATCATCAGTGGTGCTCATGAAAATATACAGATATTTTCATACCCTTGATATAATCTGAACTCTCTATTTTTTTGGTCTGAACCATTCTGACGCATGTTAAGCAAACGTTATGCTTTACATAATCATGAACAGGTTTTTTGTTTGTTTCTCTTCTGAGAGGACCAAAACCCTGAAAATTATCTGTATGAAGGAAATCAAATCCCCCTGTTCTTAGACTAAATCTGAACCTCATGTCATCCTCAAATATTCATGCATGTAATATAAGCGGCTCATTCATGATGTTGTACAAGCAGCATTCTCTAATATCTAACAAGATATTAGATACAAAAGTTAAATAGAAGGTGGATTATCATAGACATAGTTTTAGAAAGAAAGAAACTGAAACAGAGGTGTGATCATCTAACCAGGTGGTAAAAGTAGAATTCAGGTTTCCTGAGCAGAGGTAGTTGAATGGTTGTCTGCCCTGAAAGAAAAGTCTATTTTCTAGGGAAAAAAAGCTGTCTTAGCTTTCAAAAAAACAGAAAAAATGTAAGAGTTTCTAAATATGGAGAAATAAAATTCAAAACAAAATTACAGAAATGTTGCACTTTGCTTAAACAAAGGAATGTGGGAATCCAAAGCCTAAGGCCTCCAATCTCAACTAAAACTCCCAGTGCTTCTAATTTCCAAGCTATTCCCCATACCCAACGGAAGACAAAAGGAACAAAAGCCCTGCAACAAGTCTCAAGATGGTAGTTGGGTTACAAATGAGCTACAATATTTGAAAGTCTTGAGTTACCAGATCCAGAGTGAGACACATCCTAGCTGCCCATGCCAGGATACAGCTCAGATCACAAAGGCAGAAAACCTGGAAAAACTACATAACCTGCAGAGCCTCACCTCAGGCAGATCTCTGACCACTTCTAGATGCTGTGTCAAGGACCCAGGACCCCTAGCCCATTCCTACAGCTTAAGTTTTGGGGATGGACATGTGAGCCATAGGCTACAGAATCTGAGCTGCAGCAGGAACCAGACACTCATGTGAATACGCAGGAATGAAGCAGTGCTTTTTCAACTGACCTTTTTAATTTTTACAAATAAAAATTTCTAATTAAGATGTAGTTTGCCATAAAAGAACTAGCTGTATTTACACTTGATTCCTAGTTCTTTAGATACTGGAGCACCATTTGCATGGTCTGAAATGTGAAGACTAACAGTGTTTGGTAGTTTTTGAATATAGACTTCATTGAGGAGGGTCTAAATTTACTAACTTGTATTTGTGTAGTATCATTTAAACTGCCTTGGTGGCAAAATCTTCACTACATATGAAAAAGTCTCTTTCTCCTCATCTACCCCATTTCCTTCCTTCATGTAACACTATTTTGGGATCATACTAAGTATGACAGAAAAACTCTTGGGGGTAGAGGACAACATTGGCAGGGCTTTGTCCATCTTATAGGGTTGTACAAGCAGTACCTGATTTTTCTGAAGGACAACTTTATAAAGATAAAGAGATCTACAAAGACACAAGAGACCAACAGAAGCAGAAACTTTCTTTGTGAAGGCTGCTTTAAACAGAGTTTTAATACACCATTAAAATGGTGAGTGATGTTTAGAAATCATGGGATAAGCTTAAAAGTTAGAACTAAAACTTATTTTGATGCCTTGTCTCTTAATTTCAAATGTTTAGAAGTCAACTATGACATCCCATCCACCTGTGCCTCTTAAACTAATCTTTAAAATCAAGGGAATGAGTAAGGTCTTTTTGCTTTAACAAATAATAAGTTTTCTTTTTAAATGGTTTATTACTCATGTATTCAGTTGACTGGACTTTCTGGAGGAAAAACATTAATATCATAATAAACAACAAAGATCATGATAAAATGGCAAGAGTTGAGAGTATAGAAACTATTTTGACTCAGAAGTCTCTGTTCTTAATTGCTGGGAAGATTATGGAATTGAGAGAGAAGTTCTCAATTTTAATTAATTTTTTCTTTTCTCAGCTGATAGAAATCCACTGAAAAAAACTACCTGTCACAGATGGTTTTCCAGAGGAGAAATATAATAGCTCATGCTCACTTTTCTTTCACAGTATATAGGAATGGTGCCTAAAGTTGATATACAATAAATGACAAATTAAGAAAAATTTTCTCTTCATCTACATCCTTTTCAATATTAACAGTATACTTTCTTGTTGGTTTGTTTGCTAGTGGGAGTTTTTTCTTTGTTTTTTGTTTGTTTGTTTAATTAACCAGAAGGCTTTCTATTTTTATTTGCATATATCTAGTTTCAAGTCCATTCTGCACTTGGCCCACAGAGGCCTTAGGCAGAAATCTTTGTACCAACTAATAAAAGAATAGGAGCCATAGCTTCCTGCTGTATATGCCAATGTCCTAGCTAGTGGATAACATAAATATCTACCTGTTTTTGACAATATAACACTAAGACTTTGGTTCTGAATAGATATGTTAGCATAATCCTGCATTTTGCAAACATTCAAAGATCTTTCTTTTCAGTTCTGCTATGGAACAAAGGAAATAAAATTGAAGACATTGTCACAAACTGAAATTGTCGGCTTGGGTTAGCAGATGTATATTTCATCTCCTTGTGCCCGTCATTAGTAGCTCTTTGTAGGAGTAGAAAATGAGCTTCTATTCATATGGCACTTTGGAAAGTGTGTAAATGTTATCTTTTATGGGAATAAAAAGAGTTTCTGAGTCCAGTTTAAAATGAACACACTATTGTTATGAAAAAAGACTTCAGTAGTGGGGACATAATGACTGTAAGACCAGAGCAAATTTATCATTATGAAAAAATGCGTCCACTTTTCCCAGTAATTCT
Organism: Oreocharis arfaki; assembly: GCA_013398015.1. Lineage (NCBI taxonomy): Eukaryota > Metazoa > Chordata > Aves > Passeriformes > Paramythiidae > Oreocharis > Oreocharis arfaki. The sequence goes on along the minus strand of VZRR01003609.1, from coordinate 555,561 downwards.
CCTCCATTAAGGCAATCTTTGGATGCTTTACCTTCGTGAATGTACCTAGGTTTCTCACTTTCACAAATCTTGTTTGCCCAAGACAACTCTGTAATGAGAGTGAAGTGTTTTTATTATTGCTTTTGTTAATCATGCTTCCTGCATCCTGCAAAGTGCTTCTTATTCTAAACTGTGCCAGAATTATTGAGGAATTAATCAATACTTGTTACCAGTCATGATCACACCTGTTAATCACAGCTGTAATTACCAATTGATTAATTAATGCAGCCCTGTTCAAAAGTCAGGAGTCATTAAATTTCCAGTACACGTAACTTTAAATTCAGCCCAACATCCACACAGCTCTACAATTACATTTCACCCACTATAATTTATTAAAAAATGCTTTTTATTAATAACTTTTAATTATTACAGTATTTTCCAGTAACCTAAACTGAATCCTTAGTGTATATACAGTTTCTCACTGCATACCTACTCTAAATATAATAATTCAATGAAAACCCAACCTGCACATGTTTAGGGACCCTGGTTTGATTTACCCTTTCATTGTGATAAATGCTTTAGCTAAAGAACAACATTTGGGTGTATTCCAGAGGCTGATACACTGAAATTATTTACTTTCTTCTGCTAGTGAATGCAATTTATATTAGCAAAACAGCATTTCATTGTATTAACTTAGGTACTGGCTGATTTTTACTGGACAGTGTATATTGTCTAACTCATAATTCATTGACCCTTTTTCTCCATAGCTCCAAGTAAAAGAATCTGAATCCATTGCGTGAAGTTTTAACAGAGTAAAAGCAGGTAAATTACCTGTTACAAGATAAACTTATTTCCTTATGCTTTCTTGTTACTTAGAAAATTTATAATATTTTCCATTAAAATCATCAGTTTGCCTTTGCTCTCAATATTCCATTAAAATAACTTTGATTAAAATTCAAAGGTCAGTCCTTGATTTAAAACACACACTGTTCTTCATTTGAAAGAGTACAAACCCGAGGCAGCTCTAAGAATACTGAACACAATCTACTTCACTTGTCTCGTAACTTGTGTTTGTATTTGAATTTAGGAATACAATTTTGTTGGGCAGCGCGTGCTCACCCCACTGCTTTTCTGCCAATGACATCTATCTACTCCTCAGTCAGTTTTTCTTTCTGCTATTTCCTCTTCCTGTCCTCCTCTCTCCTTTATAATCAGCAGCTGCTTTCTGTCATCAAATACAATTAGTGGTCTTTCACCTGATTGCCATGGTAAGGTTTACACATGAGAAACTGATATAACGCTGGTAATAATAATCTTTTTCCCAAAAGAATATAGTATTTGAATGTACCATCACCTGTTGCACATCTCATATTTTATTATTCTCAAGCAAAGCACAAGGATTTTTCCTACTAGCTCCCCTGACTTTTCAGTGACAGACAAGAATATTGGGGAAAATTAGGCCCCAATAACTTAGTGTCACCAATCATGCCCAGTGATGAAGTGAAAATAATACGCTGCGCATAGACATATCTGCCTGCCTTAATTACCACAAGAAATCAAAAAGGGTTCAGTTAATAGGTAAATACAAAATATTTTCATGGAATATATTGCTGTGACAAATTTTAAAAGCTTTTAAATAGCGCCAGGAAAAAAATATTTAAGTTTTATTTTACATGCTGTACATTTCCAATATGTTAAATACTATTTGACCATCTAATGAACACCAATATGAAATAAATTTGCTTTAAAAATATTAGTAATATTTAGGTATTTTAGCTAGAGCAAAACCTTCATGTATTTTAGCTTGATTTAAAGATATTTAACTGTAGCTAGACTTTATCTTCCTATATGCATACAAAAATATACCTACTGACTGACATGCTGTACTACTGTGCCAGAGGTAGTGATTTTTTTTGTTCCAGATGTAGTTACATTATCACACAGTATGGTTTTCTCTTACCTCTCATTTAGATAAAGCATAGTAGTGAAAATAGAAAGTATTGAAAACGTAATGGCTGGATCCCTTGGATTTCTTGATAGTGTTACACATTATATCCATATTAAAAGCAAATAGCTTTAGCAAGGATAATGGCATCTTACAAAGAATATCCAAGGAATTGGAGGCTATTACCCAGTGGCTGAACAGCTCTGTAATATCTCTTCAGGTTCTGAAGCTGGGCTATGTCTACTCTTCTCACTGGAAGCCAATTGCTGCTACTGGTGTCCATCCTAAGTGCTGTTATTACAGCTTGCAACTTACTAAGCCATGCAAATTCAATGCTCCTGGGAGCAGAATAATAAAGGTTATGCATTGTTAAATGCGTTGCTGATTCAACTCCCATTCCTCTCAGCACAATTTTATAGTGGATGCCCATTCCGCCTCACAGGGACAAATAAAAGGGGGTGTTTTCAAGCAATATCCATCTAAAGGATGAGGTGTCATGGTCTCTTGGCAAGTGACTACTTGGATGGCAGAGCAGTTTGATTTGCAACAGTTATAAAACAGCAATTTCTGACCCTAGAGCGTAGCAGAGTTAATTATAGTAGTAAGCTGTTTGGAGCAACTAATTTATATTGTGATGCCTTAGCTGGCACAAGAAAGAAGAGATTTGTCAAAATATGCTAAGACAGCTCCCCCAAACCCTACTTTGTTTTGTAACTCAACAGTAAAAATCTTGTTTTGTTATGACAGAGACAGAATATAATCAAGGGAAGGTATGTCTTCCTTGTCCTTAAGGCCATATTTTCAGTTTCAAAGAGTGTTAGCTGACAGGCCAAACATGTTGTGCAGAGTCTTTCAGAAAAAGAAAAATGTTGGGCTTTTTCTTGTTTGCTCAAGAACTACAAGTTACAGAATGACAGCCTTTTGGCTAGGCTAGAGAAAAGGCTAACTGCGTAACAAATGAGACACCCAGTCTTTTACCTGCTGCTTACTTCATCTCTTGTCATCAGTCTGTAGAGATACTAGGACTTAAGATAGCTTTTTCCATCATTCTCAGGCTGGTAACCCTCTTAATAGTTAAATAAGAAGGAAATGTCATTGGCAAGAATGCACAATTCATGTGTTTATGCTTTAAAATGGATTATTGTAGAAAACTGAATCTTGAAGAGCAGAGAAGAGCTACAAATACTGGGTTCTAGCAAAATTTTCAGCAACTCACTTTCTTCAGCCCTGTTTCCACTTCACAGTTCCCACAGGAGCTGTTATCCACAAGCTGAGAAAAGTAACCTGAGCTGTACTAAGACATCATCAGGCTGAATCTGCGTGGTGTTTATTAGGACTTTGGAATTTTCCACTCTGCATCTTCAGCTAAGCTCCTTCAAGTCTGGATGGATCATTATCTATTGTCTGTGTCTTCATTTGGTACCTATCTGACAGATAAGCAAAGAAAAAGAGTATTCAGGACAGTGAACTAAATATTTGTTTCTATCAGGTCACACCTATAAGATTAAATAACTGAAAATGGGAGATGGGAAACTAATTCTCTTTTTGTTCTCTATATGCCATTTCTTCCTCTCTTCCTTCTCTTCTGTGCCACAAGTCTACAGTCACTGTTCTTCTGGACCTCACCTACTCCTCACAGTACTGTGTTGTGCATGATCTTGGCTCTAAGAAGCAGAGTGATGATTTCTGCACATACACTATCAAGAGGTCTCAAGGCACCGTGCAATTTTTACCAGTGAATAAAGCATCATAAACTTCAGTTTATGAACCGAGCTTCCCTGTTGGTCTTGTTTGATGTCTGCCTAGTGGAGTAAGTTATGGGCGAGAAAAACAACCTTTCTCATTTTCCCGTTTAATAGGGGTTTTTTTCCAGAACAGTGGAATGTCAATAAAAAGTTAAGTAATTTTATCACTGTTATTTACCAGAGCATGGCACTTTATGCTTTGCTAATCTGTAAGACTCAATTTTGACACAGCTGGTCAGCTCTATTTTATAAACAAGATGGAGAATCTCAGATTTCACCAAAGACAATAAAGGATCCAGATGCCAAATTCTTAATCCTAGTTAGTGGGAAAAAAATGTCATTATAAATAGACAAAAATTAGGGCACAGACTGTGCCTCCATTTGAGAACACACAGTCTAAGCAATGTATGTATGGATTTAACATAATTCTGATCATCTTTCTTTCACATTGATTCCAAATGATTAATTGGATCTGTGAAAACGAGGCAAAAGGTCACCCCTCTTGCAGCTAAGCTGTCAAAGTCACTAACTACTTTGATAAATATGGGCTCTGATGACTTCCCAAAGCTGTCTTCAGCCCATCAGATATTCTTATGCATATTTAAAAATTTAATCTAACTTCTAATATACTTTATTTTTAGTCTTGTCTGTTCCTACAAACAGGAGGATGTAAACAGAGTGAGAAAGGAGTATTTTAGAATTAAAGTCACATAATTTTATATCACAGAAGATTTGTCATGCCATGGTTTTAAAACAGAGAGTTTGAGGAGGATTTACATGCAAGAATCTGCAATTTTAGAACATGCAGTTTGATTGCCTGTCCTGGTTTTGGTTGGGAGAGAGTTAATTTTCTTTTTAGTAGCTGGTACAGTGCTGTGTTTTGGATTTAGTATGACAATAATATTGACAACACATTGAGGTTTTGGTTGTAAGTAGTGCTTATTCTAAGTCAAGAACTTTTCTGTTTCCCAGGCTCTGACAAGAAGCAGGTGCACAAGAAGCTAGGAGGAAGCAGAGCCAGGACATCTGACTTGAACTGGCCAAAGGGATTTTCCACAGCATAGAACATCACGCCCAGTATGTAAACTGGGGGAGTTGTCAGGAAGGTGCTGGTTGCTGCTCAGGGACACTCAGCAGGTGATGAGCAACTGCATTGTGCACCACTTATTCTCTCGGGTGTTATTCCTCTCTTTCTCTCCTTTTCATTAAAACTATTACTATTAATGTAACTGTAATATTTTATTTTGATTCAATTATTAAACTATTCTTATCTCAATGCACAAGACTTCCATTCTTCCAATTCTTCTCCCTGCCAGGGGAGAGTGGGGAGGGAACTGAGAAAGTGCTTGTGTTGCACTTAGTTGCTGACTGAAACAATGACACTGTCCTAAGGTGAGAAAAGGAATTTTTATTAAGTCTGTTGCAGTTTCACAGACCTACAGAAGTAAAAGACATATAGTGGTTAGATTTGGAATAAATGATGGAACACATCATTAATACAAATTTGCTCTGACAAATGTTGCAATATCTGTACTGTCAGAGCTCTGACATCTGTAAGGATGTGCTCGGTATTCACACTATTGTGATTTATCTCACAGGAATAAAAATTGTACTGCTTGATTCCTGGAAAATTATTTCAGTGATCTTTAGAAGCAGAATACTCAGGCATATGCAATCAGTGTACTGTAAGCATAACTTAGAGACTGACTAAAGAAGTAAACAAAATCACTCCCATAAAACCTTCACAAGGATTAAATCATGACCAGGTGAGCAAACCAGGTCATAATTATGTAATCTTTTTCCCTTAGTAGGGTTTCTAAGACACTCTAAGGTATGAAAAGGCTCAGCGGATGTTCTTTTTTCTCAATCTGATGGTAAAAACTGTTTCCAAGGAAAACTGAGCATTATGTGTGCCTTGGTATGCTATTATACTATCCTCCAGAATGATCTCCCATAGCATGGCTCTGTTCAACTGCTTTCTGACAGAAGACACTTGAGCAGGGAGGACAAATAGTCTGTATGGGTTTTAACTTACAGAAGGCAAGCAAATATTATGGTAGAATGACTAAAACCGTCTTACCAAACTACTCCAAAAACTGTAAAATTTGTGAGTACAAAACACAACTTTTTTATTTCCTGTGAGAAACTTAAGTTGGAATTATTTGTACAAGGTGTGCTTGCCTCTCAGGAGCTTCTGCTCTCTTCTCTGTGCACATGATGTCATGCCAAAGCATGGCCAACTAATAATGTCTCTGGGAGAGGGAGAGCAGTCTTTTCCTACTTAATGAAATGGAGCCTTGTCTGTAAAAAATTGGCAAATACATCACTCCTAAGAGAGACCCATCTGGCACCTAAAGGCTTGTAGTAAGTATCAAAGCAGGCTGTTGCAAATTTTTAAGCAATATGACATTATTAAATGAGACTGAAGAAGCCAAATACCTATGCACTTCTATGCATGACAAAGCTGTCAAGAACTTTCTTAGAAATGTTCTTATATATTCTGCAAAACTCCCATGGAAGAACTGAGTGCTGTGTCTGCCACAGAGATTCTACCTGTGAAAAAGAGGGGGCAATACAGAATGCAAGAAGCATGTTTATTGCTAAAAAATTTTCCTTTAAAATCCAAAAAGCACCAGAAAGCTAGTTTCTGCAACAGATGCAATCAAAAGTTATTATAATGAAGTAAAGTCTGAACTCTAGAAACTCCTATGAGGAATCAATATCTCCCAGTGAAAACAAAGTATTGGCAATATATCACTGTATCAGTGCAGAAAATGGATTATTAGCCAAATATTTAATACCCACTAGCTGAGACAAGAGTTTCCTGTGTCTCTGTGCAGCTGCACCAACAAGAGGAATATAATCTCTTTGTACTCATTTATACAGTTTTGGTCCAGGTAGCAACTTCCATTTCCTGTTGTGTCTAGGTTGTGTCTTCTCCAAGTGCTGGCCATTGGAAATGGGGAGGCCTGAATAGGTGAATATGTTATACCTGATAAAATAAATTGAAGTAAGGGAAGGAATGAGAGTCTCTCATCCTTCATTCTCTTTCTGAAATACAAGTGACTTGCCGACAGTGTAGGGAACTAAGGGAACTGCAACCTCCCTCACCTGTATTTTCCAGGATAAGCTGCTGTTGAAAAGTAATTTGTGACCTTGGTGGTTCATAGTCTCTCCTGTGACAGGTCCATGAAATTTCTTGGGTAATGCTGAGCAATGCTGTCCCTACAGGTCAGTACTGTACAGTTCTTAGAACAGCCTGTGCCATCCAGTTCAGCTGCATTTTGCAGTTCTTTGGGTACTCCAGGAAAATGTATTAGGATGGCCATCTGCTAGCATTACATTGAAAAATGACACTTGGAAGAGAGGAGTGACTTGGTTTCAGTCATGGAACTTGAAATTATCTTTCTCATGCAAAATGAAATTAAAGACTGTAACAGAATTTATTGGGAAAAGAAAAGAATAGACAGTATATTACAAGGCTTTATCAGGATATGGACATCAGAAAAGTATAAAAAGACATTTTTAATCTTCTTCAAAGCTGAAGTATACAATGTGCCTTCCTCTTTCTCTATATGCAGTTGCAAGTTACAGCTGAAATATCTTGCAGAGCCTGTCCTCACGAAATAAGAGTTAGCTGTAGAAGCATGGTAGCTCATGAACTCCCACTCTTGTCTGATATCTGCTGGTTCAGCCTTTCAGAATCAGAAGTGATGATGAATATGTGTGACTGACCCACCATCTGCTTATGATGCAGCATGTGACATATTGCTTCATCAGAGACTCAGGAGAAACCTTCTTCCTCTGCATGCTTCCCAGCAAGTGCTACAAACTGATCCCCTAGAAAAGCCCATCATACTTGCAGCTTGCTTATCATATGAACAGATTTTCTGAAGCACCGCTGTTAAGTGCTGCCCAAGTCACTTTCTGACAAATGGCCATTTTGTACAAAGAAAACAGCAATCTCTGATAATAAGAGGCAAAGTATTAATGCTTCTTTTGTTATTCACTATGGCATCATTAAGCACAATGAAAATTCCTTAGGCATCATTCATGTTCAGTAACTAGTATTACGCCTATGGGAGAAAGCCTGGTGACATTTAGTATAGGTGTATTTCTTAAGGTCCCTCCCCAAAATGCATATCAGACACAGTCTGCCTAGTTCAGGAAAGAGGAAGAGATGATAGTGCAGAAAATCCTAGTGCAAGTGCTAATCCAATGTTCAAAAGCAACCTCTCATTCTTGCTTGTCCATCATAAAAGCTCTCAAGTCAAATGAACTGTTCAACACACAGAGATACTGCAAGTTCAACTCTAGTCATGTCACCCTCATATCTCAGTTTGCTCACCTATAGGACAGACATAGTAAGTTGCCAAGTGTCCTGCAGTCAATGGGATTGGAGAGCTTTCTATCTGAATGATAGTGGGTTTGTTGTGCCATCACACTGTCCCATCCTCTTTGAAAGAAATGACAAGCCCTTAGGGCTAAACAAGTCACTAGGGCATAGTCTACATCTTTACATAATCCTTTGTATCTGAATGCACATATACTTAGCAGTTAGGTGCTCTGTTGCTTAAAGAAGATGAAAGTACATGGCTCTTTTTATATACAGGGCTCCCTGCAATTCCACATTAGTCAATGGAAAGGATACAACTGAATGATAAAGGAGCAGCAGTCACTGCTCAAATTATTTATAAGTCATTCATTCATCTTTATGTATAGGGCTGTCAGGTTTTTTCCACTCACATAGAAGAAAAGAAAAAACAAGACTTGGTGCTCAGTCTTCCAAAGAACTATGCAAATATTAACTAAAACTGGGTGGAAAATAATGATAGAAAGAAAAGGCCACATCAAAAATTAAGTTTTAATGCAGCTTTAAATATAGCTCATTAAAAAGGAAGTATAAAAACATTAGAAAGAAATCTATACCATGAGCCTCAATGGGTTATCATTTACTCTCCTACAAAGTGAGTGTAAATGTATATGAGAAACACCCTTTTCATCTGTTGGAGTTATGCTCGCCATTTCCATTGGTGTAAAGTAGGAAAGGATTAGACAATGTTGAGACCAGGTTATTAAAAACAACACTCTGAGAGATATAGTGAGTAGAAACACCATTTTTAAGAGAGATAAAATTGAGCTGGATAGTTTTCTAGTGCCTAATACTCTGAAAACAGGATGAATCCATAGAAGGAAAAGTATTTTGTACCTTGTTTTCCTGTAGTTTTCGAACTCAAGCCGAAGCAGAAGAGCATGTAAGCAATTTTTTTTAAAATTAAAAGCCCAAGATATATGAAAGAACCATTGACAACTAAGAAACACAAATCAATCTCCCTCTTCAAAGGCAGTTCAGAGAAACAGAGAAATATGCAGGATGCCACAGGTGACAGACAGCCCTCTGTCATATTTATATTTTTTCTTTCCTTTTCTTTAGTGAAAGCACTTCTGCTGAAAATTGGACCTGATGGAATCATTATGATATTTCCTAACCCTAAACCTAACATAAAACGTAACCCACACCCACTGTCAAGTCTGACTTTTTATTGGTTATTTTTTTGGTGAAAGTACATCTGCCACCACATTGGTCCTGATGGAATCATTGTAATTGTATGTAACCCTAAACATACCCCCAAAAATAACATTAAAACCTAATCCTAACCCTAACCGAAACCCTAAACACAACCCTATCCTAATGCTAACAGGAGCACAACCTGAATCCTAACCCCAGTATTAAAAAAAAATTCTTAACCTAAGCAAGCCCCTAACCTTAGGTCTGAATCGAAGCACAAATCCTAACCCTAATCCTAACCCTAATCGTTTATGCAACGATAAACCCAAACGAAAGCCTAACCCTACCCTTAAAGATAACCCTAACCCTAATCCTAAGCAAACTCTAAACCTAACCCTGACTGTGAGGAGCCAATTCAGTCTGAATTCAGCCATTTTAGTTTCCCTCAACGCTGGTTGTCACAGCTGTCAGAATCATGTTGGGGTGGGAGCATACACCTGCCACTTAAAGGAGGTAGCCAGGAGAGGGGGGAGCCTCATCTCTGGGGTGACTTCAGCTCCCAACACCTCTCATGAGGCAGGCAGTAGGAGACACTGTAGAGGGGCTTCTCCAATCATGTTGCAACAAGGTCTCCACCAGTGGACACCAAAGAAAGGTTGGACTGCACCAGTGGTTCCCTGTTAGTGGGCAGGCTATGGGAGGGGCCAGGGGGGTGTAAAAAACAACTGCATTGCTGCTAGTGGGCTCATTACTGATCATTGTTGGCCCGCTCGCTCCCTCATTTGCCCTGACCTCAGCCTACCTGCCTTCTGGCTTTCCTGCCCTTGATGGTTCACCCTTGCACTTGTCCTGCCTTCCTGTGGCCCTGACCACTGCCCTGCCACTTCGCACCACGTCCTTGCCTGGATTGCCTGCTTCCAACCCTGACATGCCAATCCAGCTGCCACTGCCAGTAAGAAAACCCTAACCCTAACCCTAACCCAAACCTAAACCCTTACACTAATCCTAGGCATAACCCCTAGCCCAATGCATAACCCCAATCCTAACACTAACTCTAAATCTAACCCAAACCCAGACCCAAAACTCTAAATATAATCCTAACCCTAAACCTTAATCCTAACACTATCCCTAACAATAAAATTTACACTAATCACAACCAAAAATTATCTCTAACTCTAACCTTACCAGTAACCATAAACCTTGCCCTCTGTCCTGTTTCTCTTTGGTTTTTTTAAAGATTTTTTTCTGTGAAAGTATTTCTGGTATGAATTTGGTGCTGATAGAATCATTGTGATTATTCCTAAACTTAACCCTAATCCAAACCCCAGAACTAACCCTAACCCTAAACCTAAAACCAAACCCTAACCCTAATCCTAACCCCAACCCTCACGCTGACCTAAACCCTATCCCTGATTTAAACCCTAACCCTAATCCTAACCCTAAACTCTAACCCTGACCCTAACCCTAACGGCTAACCCTAACTCCTAATATGAAATGGGTTCAAATTTTCAATGATTTTCTTTCTTTGGACAAAAGACAAGGTGGAATCTATCTCTGAAGCATCTGGAGCATCATCTCATCAATAGAACTGTTTTGATAACATGCCATTACTAATCTTCAGATTCTTGAAGTTTGAAAATCTGATTATGGTTTTAAGTCCAGCTGGCTGCTCGAGCCATCATTTGGTAGAAAAAAATATCTGGAGACAGAACCTTGGCTGTCAGGGCGACTTTCTCTGCTGTGTGCTTAGCAGTACTGGGAAAATTTGCAACTTTGCACAATTTCTCAGTGCCAGATAGACTCTCAGGGTACCCTAGGGAAGCTGTTGAATTTGTTAATACTGCATCATTGACAAAGACAAATAAACCTCTTTCATTCTTTTCTAATTTTGGCAACTAATTTAGAGTACCATCTTCCAACACTATGAATCATGCCTTCAAATATATTTCAAATACATACCAGTCAAGAAGAGGAAAGGGAATCTCTGGCAGCAGGGTGGCCAACTTGGTGAAGCAGGCTTTAAGTTGAAGGACTCAGGGTAGGGAGTCCAAAGAGACAATGTTCACTGCATCACATCCAACTAAGCCAGGCCAACCAGAGCAGTGACAAACATTCCATATCTGCCTCCCAAGATGAGATCCAGAAGGCAAAGCACCTTGAAGTTGTGTATGGCTGTGGAGCCTCTTGCACCCTGGGAAATCTGCAGACACTTGATTACGTCTCTGAAATGCCTGTACACCGATGCACACAGCATGGGGAATAAACAGGAATAATTAGAGATCTGTGTGAGGTCACAGGCCACGATCTCATTGCAGTTACAGAGACATGGTGGGATAGCTCACACAACTGGAATGCTGTCATGGATGGTTTTATACTCTTTAGGAAAGACCTGCCAGCGATGTGAGGTGGTGGAACTGCTCTTTATGTGAGAGCAACTGGACTGTATCGAGCTCTGCCTAAGGATGGATTAAGAAGGAGTCAAGAGCTGATGGGTAAGAATTTAGGGGCAGGCAATGTGTGTGATACTTCTGTGGGTGTTTGCTACAGGCCACCCTGTCAGGAAGAGGAAGTCAGATTTCTACAGTCAGCTGGAAGGAGCCGCTCTCACAGGCCCTGGTGTTCATGGGGAGTTTCAGCCACCCTGTTTTCTGCTGGAAAGACAGCTGGGCACACACTGCCTAGGAGGTTTCTGCAAAGCATGGATGATAAATGACTTGGATGTAGGACTTGTAGGTATACTGAGTAAACCTGCCAACAAAAATAAATTGGGATGAGATGTTGGCTCCCTCGAAGGCAGAGTGACCTCGACAAATTAGAGAGCTGGGCAATCAAGAACCATGTAAAGTTTAACAAGGGCAAGTGCCAGATTCTGCGCCTGGGACAGGGCAACCCTGGATGTATGGACAGACTGGGGAACTAGAACCTGGAGAGTAGCCCTGTAGAAAGAGACCTGAGAGTCCTGGTCAATGGCAAATTAAGTATAAGTCAGCAGTACCCTGGCAGCCAGGAGGGTCAACCATGTCCTGGGGGCATCAGGCACAGCATCTCTCGCCAGGCAAGGGAGGGAGGAGATTCTCTACTTTGTGCTGGTGCGGCCTCACCCCGAGTCCTGGAGGCAGTATTGATGGAATTCAATAAGTGTTTGGACAGTGCTCTCAGGCACTTGGTGTGATTCTTGGGCTCATTCTTTGACAGGGTCAGGAGTTAACTTCAAGGACTCCTTGTGAGTCCCTTCCAACTCAGGATATTATATGATTCTATGATTCTGTGATGAGTATTTGTTTAAAAGTTAAAGATTTCAAATAATTTTATTTCTGAAAGTTCAATAATAGGGTGCAGAGGATGCCACAAAACTGAGAGGCTAGAAGTGCTATTTTCAGAAATTTGGCTACCAGGTGCATGTGCTCTGTTCAAAAGAAAACTGTCACAGTTTAATGCAACTGTTTAAATAGCCTGTCCTAAATAGAGCAGAAGAGTCAGCAAACTTACAGTTGCACAAGGCTCAGTCAGGCAAATGTCTGAAACACATCTTTTATTTAACAAGGAAAAGTAGAACCATTCTACCATGTTCTGACTGTTCAGATTCGTGCTACAAGTGTTACAAGGCCCATTGCAAATTACTATTTCCACATTCATATCATCTTCTATTATCTCTGCTCAGTCACTGTGAGGCAGCCTAATCTATTCCTCACCATACAGGCAATTTTTTTCTAACCACTAAATAGCATTTCCCATTTGGATTCTGAATCCCAGCAATGGACTCATTTGTTTAAAGACAGTTTCTACATACCCTACTAAAAATGGCATTTTGCAGCCAGGGAGTTTAAATGCTTTCCCAACCTGGAAGTTTAACCCATTGGTTGTGTGTGTAGGGGCTTATGCATACATATAATTTTTATTTAAGTCAATGGCATAAATGACAATTACAAAGTATTGCAGAGACTGTATGATGAATTGTCATAATAATGAATTTAAGATTCTTTTTACTGCTGAATTACTAGTAAAAATCCATTTATGAGCCCTAAGTTGGAAAGCACTTACCTTGTGAGTCCCTTCCAACTCAGCTTTTCAACACTGCTTAACACCAAGCAGTAGGTATTCAGTGGGATACCAACCAAGAACTTACCTACTTTTACATTAGTATTAGATAGTGGCGAGGTAGTGATGGCTACCATGGTTTTCCCTCATATGAGGCCATGAGAATTATGTGAGAACACCTGGAAAACTGTCTGCAAAAAAAAAAGTCCAACTATCACTTGTAATAAGGTGAATGAATAAAGGTACTCTCCTATTTCTTATTACCATGCTTATCATACACTGGGGCTTTCTGAGAATTTGTTACTTGCAGGTGTTAGTTAATTTGCCTTGTGCATCATCTGTCATTGACATCTGACTTTGCACCTCATTTTCAAACATGTCTGCAGCCTGTTTGGTTGCTCCTAAATCAACACGTAGTACCTTGCATGGATTTACAAATGTAAACATAGAAACAAGCTTGTAAGGAGATCATATAGAATGATGACTTCCTCAGATCAGGACACATATTTATTATAAATATCAGGAGTGGCCAGTTTTCCATAACAACAATGATTTCATAGAAAATGTAGGCCTCCACAAGATGATAACATTTACTGCAAAATTTGCAACCGTATCACTTCTTGATCAGGAAAAGCAAACCATAATGTTTGTTTTGGGGATGGTCTACCTTCAGAACATCCATGTAATGTTTATCTCTGTTTATCGATCTAATTAGCCACAGTCTCCCTGGGAAATCTCTCTATTTCTGATCCCATTTCCATACCTCCCTGAAGAAGGACTTCCAGTTAGACTAACATGGCAACTCAGCTTAATGTTATGGGAAAAGGGATGTATTAACATTATCAATTCAAAATATAAACATAATTCTATGTTTCACAAGAAATTCTTCTATTTCAGCTTGATTTTTTATGAAAATGAATGTGAAAAATCAAAATTTCTCATGGGAGAGAGAGAGAATTTAAAATTTTGTTTCTTACCTGTCCTTAGCTGACTTGAACACAAAGGGAACGCTTGGAAATGTGATTTAGAATTAAGTTCTGTGCTGGCCACAAAATGAGAACCTACTCTAACACTGGGCCTGATCTGCCTACAACTCATAGATTATATGAGTTATATGATGTTACAGAAGGTCAACTAGGTCTACTTACCTGGCCCTCCACCTGCTCTTGAATGCCATTTTTCTTGAGATGGCCCTCTGGCAAAAGACTTTCGGCTAGATAAATTATTCTGATGGTGACAGGCTGCTCCTGGCTGCCTTTTTCATCATTCTGAGCTGCACTGCTCATGTGCTACACACTTTCAAGTGCTCTGATAAGTGTCTGGGGAAAATGGTGGTGAAGAACAGGCCAGTTTCTGCTGTCAGAACCATGAATCCATAAATCCTTCTGTCTGACTTTCAAATTGCCTGTGGGCCAGAGACTAGCGGGAAGTGCAAACCATCCCTGTTGGAGGAAGACACCAGTTTCCTTTTTCCTAGGACAGTTATGGCTATTTGTTTTCCAGCATTTAGGTACAGGAGGTTCTTAAGCCAAACCTGAAAGGAGGTTGTAACAAAGTGAGGATTGGTCTCTTTTCCCAGGTAACAAGTGACAGGAAATGGCCTCAAGTTGTGCCAGGGAATATTTAAATTAGACATTAGGAAAAAGTCTTCTCTGAAAGGGCAGTTAGGCATTGGAACAGGCTACCCAGGGCAGTGGTTGAGTCACCATCCCTGCAAGTGTTCAAAAACCATGTAGCTGTGGCACTTAGGGACATAGTTTACTGGTGGGCTTGATTTACTTCAAAAAATTTACTCCACACATTGCATGATGAGACTTCTGAGGCTAAAATGAGTAGTAGAACATTGGAATGTTAAAGCTTCATCAATGGAGCTATAACAATAAATATTGTTATTTATTAACAAATAAATCTATTTCCATGTAACTGAAGCCTAAAAGAAAGCTATTTATGAGTTTCCAATTCTGCCTTGTACAAGGAATTAAATGTCCTATTAATTTCATTACAAAGACAGTATTGGCAAAATATGTGTGTCTTGCATATGTCACCTTGCCATCACATATGTCCTTAAATCCAGGACTGAAAACCTTTTCAAGCAAGACATCAGCCAATGTAGAAAAGTGACATCTGATTCTAGATGACCCTGGAGCTGGGGATATGGCAATACTTCTCTTGTTTTACAGCAGTGGCTTTCTTGGTAAAACTCTTAATGCCAGGAAGTGATGAGATACACCTTTTCACTTTTTTTTGCATGACATCTTCCTTAGATGTCATTAAATGTATGGTAAGTTCACTGCAAGAATCTAAGTCATTAATTTCAAGCTGTTATTTGGTCTTTCCAGGTGGATTGTACATTAGAAGGAACTGTTTAGTTTGAAAGATAGGTTTTTAATAACAGGTATATGCCTTCAATCACATTGTCCAAAAATGATTTTATAGTAATAATTGAGCAAACAGAAACTCCTTCTTGCTTTTTAAATTAAAATTTCTTTGAAGACTTTAGGAGTAGATCACCTGCCCAAGGGTGTAGTGCCTGATTTTGATTTCTTTTTGATGAGTCAAGAGTGAAAGAACTGACATACTCTCATAAGAAACAAGAATTTGTGAGCAAATGTTCTGGTGTAGGGAAGACGATTTACAAAAACCAATGATCCACCTAAAACACCTCCAGTTTGAAATTACTTTTAAAATATTTATCATCAAAGAAAGCACAGAATGCTTTGTTTTAAACTATATTTCAATCTTCCATTTGTTTTCCAGCTGTACATGATACTGTGTTAATAATATCTCCCACATTTTAAAATACTTCCCCTGAAAGGACTTTTCTTCTGATATTTTATGTCTTGTTTGTAAAGTCAAGTATAAAAGAGAAGTAGAGTTGATAAAATAATCAAAATAAACAATGACAATGCTCAAAAAGGACACCTACAGGACATCAGAGTTACCAGTTCCCAGAGGTGAAGGGAACAAGTATGTGCCACTGCACAGGTCAGATTGAGCCGACTCAGGCATGGTCAGCTGTGCTTTCTGAGGCTTTGCCACGCAACCCAGAGGCACATTGCCTTGATCTTTATTAACAAATGAAAGGAAACACAGTCTGCAAAAACATGGCATGGAATTATATTAAAAAAATTGCAAGTTACTGTTTCAAAAACAGGGAAAGGGAAGCATGAAGGGGGACAGATGAAATTGTGCATCAGTTTAGGGGTGAAATGCTGAATTGGTTATGTGAAGGGGAAAAGAAGACCTATCTTCCTTTTTCACAAAATTGTCTTTCTCTAGGAAAGATGGAATTATTTTTGAAAGCCCCAAGGGTTGACAGCCCCTTTTTGGAGTGCTGTGGTGATAAGCTCATTGGAACAGATGTTCTTGTGAGCACTGGGCAGAGACACAGCTGATTTGGTTTTTTCAGAGCAGTGCAAAGTCACAAAGTGTTAATCCAGCATTGTGACAGGCACCTCATTTTTTATTTGGCATGTGCTATAATGTAAATTGCAGTATTCATATTGGATTCCTCAAAGTAGAACGTGAGGGTTTCAGGCACTGATTCGTGCTCTTACCTGAGAGCATTGCAACGACAATTGCATGTCAGCTTGAGTCCCAAGAGGGCTGGAGGTCCAGCAAAAGCGTGGAAGCCCCAGTCAAAAAGCTGTAGAAAGAAACAGCAAAGAAGTAACAAACAGTTGGAAAAAGGCAAGCAGCACTTCTGCCTTAAAAAGGTCTTTAAAAGACAGTCAAGGACTTCTATGCTTCTCAAAATACCTCTTTCATTCAAGTGACAAAAATCCAAGCAATCAAAGGAAAAGTTAGCAGTGTAAAAATCGTTCCATTACACATTTTTTTAAAAAATAACCTGTTGCATTTCCTTTGGTAAATGCTATGTTCAGAAATAGCTTGAAACAACTGGTACAAGTGGAAATGAATAATTTTTCCTAGGACACAGTAAATATTTGTTGTATGCGTACATAAAGGAAAGATTAGAGACAAATTTTATAATGTAGCAGAACAATTTATCTGCCTTGTAGACTCATGACTATTTGAATTGAGCATTTGTGACTGAGGAAGCAGTCTGTAGTCTCAATCTCCTGCTATTTCTTTCAGTAACTGACGAGTTTTGATGCTTACCTCCATAAGGAAGTAAATCTGTTAAGAATTTTATTCTTATATGAAAAATATATACATTTAACGAGCAAAAGACACGAAGCAGAATTTGGATTTTATCCTGAGACAGAGCTGTGAGACGATCTACAAATGTGGAGTGCTCTTGTATGTGAAGTGCCATTGGGTTTCTCTTACATGCCATGAATACTTTAAGCTGCTTACCTGTTGCCATAACAAAAGTGAAAGGAAGAGAGACAGAAAGAAAGAGAGGAAAGGCAGGCAGGAGGGCACCCGACCCTATATATAGTAATGGCAATAGAAAGTGATCCAGCATTTCGGATGCTTACTTGAATGAACTATGAGTGCTCTGAATTAAATAGATCATTAAATTCCCTGACAAATTCAGAGTTGTAGTCTTTGGCACAATGATTTATAACATATTCAGGCTGAAAAAATGAATTCTATCATATGCAGAGTGCAACCTATGAAGTTAGAAATACATCTGCATAAATACTGTGTAGATGGGGAAGGGGTGAGGTTCTCAACAGAGAAAAATAGCTGCTAGAGCTACAGCAATCTGATTCTGAGTTAGAAGTTAATTTTGAGGATAAGTGAGGTGCTAGGCTTGTATTTTCTTAAATGAAAATGAGAAGAGGTGAACTACAGAAATACATAAACAAATGTCCTTATGGAGTCCATTTTTCCTATTACAGATATTTAGAAAGGGAAATAAGACTAGTCTGATGTTTTCTGTTATCACAGAACTTACGAGGATTAAATTATTCCTTTAGCTGAAAATAATATCCTTCAGCATTTTAACCTCATCCTCTTACTTTTAATCTGCATATTTCAAAGTTTTAACGTGGAGGTAATTGACTGTCACTGCTGAGTAGAGTGACATACAGAAAGAAAAAATAGGTTCTCCTTTTGGCCAGAAAGTGCCAGTATTGGGACAGTACAATTTAACAATTATTTTCTAGGCTCAGAAGTTAACACCCTGCTGAGGCATTTATATTTCTCTGGGCATTTGCACAGAATGGCATTGCTGCAGCAGGTTATAACTGGCTTACAAAACAAAAGTTTTCTTTTGCAGTCTGTGGCTTTGAGATTTCATTGTTGTAATCAAACAACCAAAAGTAACTCTGAATTCTCGATTTTGCACCACAAGACAGCCTCCAAAACCAACCAGTTCCCCAGACTGCCTTTCACCAGCCTATTTTGATGAACATAGACAGATTAAAAGAAAAAAAAACATGGAAAAAAAGGAAGGCGCTTTGATTTTTCACAGATTGTAAGGCAGCGGAGAAATCGAAGTGTACCCAACACAAATATTTACTCCAGCTGACATTTCACTAGAAATCAACAACTTTATGAGAGGTGACAGCACCGGTATGACAATAATATGAGTTGCCAGATCATGTGATTTAGGTCACAAAATAATACATTTTTATTGAAACATCTTTACAACAACCACATTGCCTATAAAATCTGAACTGCATACCATAGAAGGCTTCAGCAAAACCGTTGAAAATGCTGGAAACTTCTGCACAAGGGATTGTCCAGACCTTCAGTTATTCATATCATGTTAATTAATAATGCTTTGAGCAGGACAAATCTATGCCACATGGGAACACAGCTGCTGAAATCTTTGACTGCAGAAGTCCCCATATTTCTCCTGTTTGAAGTGATCTACATTCTGCAGAAGTCATGCACTGTTGTTCTTGAAAAGCCATTAATGTGGTTCTTCTGGAGTGTAATTAGAAAGTGCTAATACTGATGAGGATACTCTCAGATGTTCAGAAGGCCATTTTTTCTTTATATTGATATATATATATGCATAAATTTATATATCATAATAAAGGATTCAAAGAAACAGATGAGTTTATTTTTCCTTTTTTTGACTTACACGTTTTGAAATTATGCTCAAATATAGCATGAATCAAGAAGGTGAAAATAATAATCTCTTTTTCTATCCAGAAAAACTGTAATTTGGGGTTCTAATCATACAATTCAAAGTGCAGACATCTACTTTCTTGATTTTCATTATGATTAATTTTAGAATGGATGGTTTGATAAAAGAATGAGCAAGGAGTTAAGTGGAAGATTTGTTCTATCTCCAAACAAAATTTTCAGGTGAGTTACCCCTAGATGTGTTAATTTCAAATTCAGTTTTGGAAATCTATATTTGCAAGCATTTTTCACCATCTTCTTCTTCCTACCCCACTTGGATGCATTTGGACCACACTTGAAAATGTCAAACTAGAAAGATCGTAATTTTTAATATTTGTGTACATCACTGAAGTTTTTATGGAAATGCTAAACATTTGCCTTTTCAATTAGCTAAAATTTGATATGGCAGAGATAAATGCACTTAGGCACCGAAACCCTAATTAAATCCTGACTGTAACACTAATGCAAGGCTGTCTGCATGGGCTGACAAGAGTTACCTGTGTCACACTGCTGCTGCTTTCAGCAGTATAACAGATTCTTCTAGGGATCGATTAGAAATGGAAGGAGACCAATCTGTCCTAAGCAGACCCCTTCTGTTCTAGTGTGTATTCAGCCACTGAAATACAGTCAGTCCTCTCTATCCTCTCTATCAGGCTTCCCTTCCCATGTTTTTGGAATAGCATAGTTATACTTATGGATTTTTAAGAACCCAATAACCCAAGCAATCGGGGTAACTTCCTCTTAGCGGGAAGGGAACTTCAACATGATCTCAACAAAGGGTCTATCTGCATATGTCCTCTGTGACAGACCACTGTCAGCCTCTTTCATAATACCCCTTCCAAAGCAAAATCTTCTAAAAATTTCATATTTGTAGGTGATACCAATCATGAAGCACTGCATAAAAATTTTCAGAGAAAAATACAGGGTTTGCTGTTTAATGGTAATTGAATAACATTAACTGATTAGTAGAGCAGATTCATAGTGGACAGCATTAAATTTGAATAGCATAAGTGAGCCTTAATTTACTTGTACTGATGGCAGTTAGATTTTGCTAATAAAGACTACTTGTTTTCTCCCAATTTGAAATATATCTCAGAAGTTTTACTCTGGTTTTCTTTTCCATTTTAGAAAGCTCCAAACTGTGAGGGTATTTATTGGAAACTAGCAACTTGTTCTCAAGAGAGCTGGTCAGTCTTCCTCTATTTGCACATTCCATTTACATCCATGCTGGCACATTTTAACACAACGGAGAGAAGAAACCCCCAGCATTTTGTTTTAAAGCAGAGCTACAAGAGGAAATCATTGCTCATTATTTTACCTATAATATTTCTAGCAGGGATTTTTTATTATTATTTTTAATGAGAGAAAATAAACTAAAAATATTGCCACATATTTCAAACTGTAAGCTTTTAAAAAGCATCATTATCTTTTTTCTTCTCTCCAGTCACAGGAGCAGAACAGCCCACAGGTGCTGTGTAGGGTATTTTGTAGCCTCATTTATTTAGAAATTAATCTCACCTGGCAAAGTAAAAACTATTTGCTATTCCCAGCAGTGATGACCTAAAAAGTCAGCATTAAACAGTATTTGTTAGACATTTTATAATGTAATCAGGCCTCTTTATTGATGCTTGCTGCTGTGAAGGGCATAAAGGTTCTCCCAGAGAAAGCAGTGGAAACTCAGTTTCAGCAAATCACTTAAGCAGGTGCTTATTTAAATATGTGTTTCAATTTAAGCAGGTGCTTATATTCCATCAAAGTAAACTAGTCTCAAAAATGTACTTCAGTGCTCTGCTAAAGCTGGGCTAGCACATCGATTAAAGCCTAAATTTGCAAACACTTACATTTCTGGCTTTTCTCTAAAGCTCTTTGAGAATTTCAGAGCCCCAGCTTAGGTGTTATGCATCTGCAATGAACAAGAACATTTCCTTCCTCCATATGAAATCTCACTGGCTGATGAAGAAAATGTAGTTTAACACTAAAAAAGATAAATTAGAAGTAAAGTCTTATCTCATCCAGATTAAAAAATGCTAGGTCATAATGAGCCTTCATTCCTCTAGCAAGGTGAATAAACATGCTCGTGAGGAAGAAGAGTTGTCTAGAAATGCAGCGTTCTTACCACTGAGTCACAGCTGAGCCTGAAAACAGATTCCTCACTTCTTGGGATCTGTAAAGGCCCCTCAACCTTTTCGTAGTGACCTGCGTCTCAGTCACATACTGTCACATACCAGATGTCACTGTCAGTAGCCACATTTGCCCTCATAAAATAGCCCATTTCTTTAGTCATTTCAATCAAAAAAAAATAGCTCGTTTCTATAGTTTCTTTACCTCTGTGCTGGCTCAGGGTTACCATGTTTCATAACATGAAGAAGGTCTGTTTAATAAATTTCCATTTCTGAATGTTTCAGATAAACTTATGGGAGTTATCCCTGCATGGTAATGGTAGAATTAATACTGGCAAAAACATACAACAGATATGTATACTGAGCCATGTGTCTGCTACAAGGAGTTTTGTATATTTACATGTGAGTAACTGGGTAAAGGAAAATTATATTTATAAAAGAAGTGCAAAGAGGGAGGAAGGGAAAGAAATGTCTTTACAAAGTATAATTCTTTGAACATTTTTGTGCCAATAAAGAAGTGTTTGAGGGTTTGGACATGTGGTTTGCACACTTGGTTTTATTCTTGATGTCCAAATTATTTTTTTCCATTTGAGTAATTTAACTTCCAAAAATCAATGTGTGCTTCTGGATAAAGTCTTTAGGGTCATCAGACACGCAGATGTTGAAAAAGCAATACTCCTTCTGCCTCAGACCTCCTTCATCAAGGATTTGCATATACCCAGAAAGATCAAATTTCTAATTTGTAGAGTATTTGGGGATTTTTGGAGATGAAAGGCACCATTCAAATGTTAGCTATTACCATTGCAGGAGGCAATCTTTACTATCACAGTAGGGGTAACTGCTATAATTAGTGCCAGATAGCGTTGCTACTGTTTTTCATTTATATTACTGACAGTTCTGAAATTATCTTGTGGGGAAAAGCAGAAATTATTTGAGAACCTATTCCTGACTCTGATCCCTAATTAATTGAATGTATTATCCCTTAGAGACATATACTCTTTTACCTGAAATATTACAGTAGTTAATGTTAGCATGAATGACAGTATATTGCTCTTTATATGCCATGGGATACTGAATATGATATCGTACAATTTTAAACTTTTACTTTCCTTCAAGTTTCCAGATTCAAGCTGCTACTCATCCACAACTGTGTGTCTGATCTGCTGAGCAAGGTGTGTGGATTTATGAAGCAGTCATTATTAGTGCAACATAATTGAGAGGCTTGAAAATATTTAACATCATTTCACAAACTCAGTTTACTTTTTCATCTCTTTTTTTTTTGTTTTTCCAAAATAGTGGTGTAGATGGCTTTTTTACCTGTATATTAAACTGGGCATTAATGTGTTTCTTTCCATGCACTTTACAATACACAATTTATTTTAATACCAGAAATTCTCACCACACTAAAGGAAAATTTCTCTTCTTCTCTAGCGCACTGAAAAAACCTTAGTATGACACAGACAACCAGTAGCAGAACTGCAGTAAAATTAGCGTAACTGGAAGCTTAGGGTTTTGTCATGTTTGTAGAGAACATTCAACACATTCAGCAAATATATTATTTACTGTGACAAACAGTAACAGGCTCTTAGAGTCAATTATTTTTGATAACTTGTAAGAATAAAATCCAGTGGACACCTTCCCATCTCTTGGCCCTATAGCACTAGCAGCAGTTAAACTATTTTGGCAGCAGCCCAGCACCAGGTACTTATGATCTGTTAGAAACATCTGTTTTTCATGGAATCATAGAATCGTCTGGGTTAGGAGGGACCTTAAAGATCCTTTAGTTCTGAACTCCCTGCCATGGACAGGGACATCCTTCTGTAGACGAGGGTGTTCAGACCCCCATCCAGCCTGGCCTTGAACACTTCCATATTGACATTCTTGAGCAGCATGTGGATCAGTATTAGGCATAGCATGCATTGTACTGTAATGACAGCACAGATCCAAGCCAAAGGAATATCTCAGGTGAAGCTTTCCTATGAAATATGTGACTATTTCCTATTGAACTTCCGACAAATCATTTAAACTGCTCTGATACTTGTCATACAGTATTTTAAGATAAAACTTATTTCAATTTTATGAGACTTAAAAATACAAATGTGTGTGTGGCTTGTTTCAGTGAAGTTTGAAAAACCCATACTTTATCATTAATATGTTTAACATCCCAGATACTGGTAGGAACTTGATACTGATGTATACAAATATTGATATTATTTATGGAAACTGAGGAACTTCTTTCCGTAAGTCCATCTTAATCCACTGAGCTATCTTTTCAACTTGAAGGACTGTTGCTTTCCCACCATTATTTGTCAAATTTAGCTTTCACTATGCCAGATGATATAACTGCCCTATTTTCTCATGAAAGGTATTTTCCCATGTAAAGAAACTTTTTTGTCAAGGTCTTAGACCATAGATCCATGCAGAACACCCAAGTTAACTATCACCTCCAATAGTTCTGTGACTGACACAGAGACTGGCCATTTCTCATTCAAAAGCACTAATGGAAATTTACGCATTTACTCATTTATTTTTTATACTTCAGACATAGATAAGACAATCCTGGCTCTGTGAACTTTTGCATGCTTGCTTGTTTTTGCATTTCTGCAGATTCCGTAGAACAATTTTCTTAACTTTTAACTTTGTCCTCAGGCTATGACTTAACGTGCAAGTATCACATCCATTTTTCCAAATCATTTACTCCACCATGACTGATGGTGTGCGCATATTGAAGATAGGGGTCTTATGACACCAAAGACTTGTAGATAGAAATGCTTCTGTTGTAGGATACATTTATACATGGAGCCAAAATATATCAGAAATCTACCCATATTGCATTGTAAAATAATTTTCAACAGGTTCTTCTATCACAGTTTACTGTTTAAGGGTTATGATTGTCAGGCTTTTCTCTCCAATTGAAGCCACATTTTTGGATGTCTTTCATACACATGCTATATTTATGTATGTCTCAGGAATTCTTAAATTTCAGTTCATTATGCAGTGAAGACAGCAAAATTGTAGCACATGCATTTTACAGACTGATTCTAAATTAAATTTTCAGTCCTATTCCTAGGCTTTTCAGGTGTCTTAATATACTTTGAGAGGGCTTGCAACTTCACAAAGTTATCAGTATCAACGAACTTCGTTAATAATGTTACCCTTTGGTTCAGGTTATTAATGAGGATGTTTAATAAGAACAGGCACAAGATCCTGCACTACCCTGTCATTAATAACATTAATATATTTAATACTTGGAAACCACTCTGCTTTTTTCATGACATACTATATCTTCTCCATTAGACTGCTGTACTTCTGTTGAGCAGCAAGCAATTGAATTTGGTAGTGCATATTTTGATTTGTGCTAACACCCCTATACACTAACCTTACTAATATGCCTTACATTTATTTATGTCATAAATCAAGTTGCCCATGCATCCTTACTTTTTTGCAAAATATATTCATATGTCGTTGCTTCTGTATCATGAGTGGAGATTCATTTTTGGTTGGTTTTTCTGCTGGCCTGGCAAAATTATGTTTTTTGCAAGGTACTATAAACATCTTTCATGACAAATCCATTATGAAAAATGTTAAAAACACTTTGCTGTGAAGTTTACCTAATTTTTAATTCAATTTTATTACATACACGGTTCTCAGGAACTCTCTAGCACTTTAAAGTATCTGGTAAGTTCTGTAACAGCCAGTCTAACACCCACATGGACAGCCAAACGTGCTTTCTTTTGCATTTAATGTTGCACCTGCAGTTTAAATCAGAGCTCTGTGTAATTCTCAGAGCAGTTAAATATGCCTGATTTCCATCATTAGATGGGAGCAAACTGAAGCTCAAAGTGGCTGAGAGCAGCCCAGCAGAGAAGTTCTTGGGCATGGTGGTTGATGAAAAACTCACCATGAGCCAGCACTGTGCAATCACAGCCCAGAAAGCCAAAACAATCCATGAAGCAGCATGGCCAACAGGGCAAAGGAGGTGATTGTCCTCCCCTACTCTGCTCTTGTGAGATTCCACCTGAGTGCCACATCCAGTTTTGGTGTCCACAGCATAAGAAGGACATGAAACTGTTAGAGCAATTCCAGGGGAGGCCATGAAGCTGATAAGAGGACTGCAGCACCTCCCCTACAAAGACAGGCTGAGAAAGTTGGGGCTGTTCAGCCTGGAGAAGAAAAGATTGCAGGGAGACCTCATAGCAACCTTCCAGTACCTGCAGGAGGCCTGCAGAGAAACCAGAGAGGGACTCTTTGTCAGGAAATGCAGTGATAGGACAAGGAGTAATGGGTGCAAACTGAAAGAGGGAAAATTTAAGTCAGACATTCAGAAGGAATTCTTTAGTGAGAGAGTGGTGAGACACTGGAACTGGTTGCCTTGGGAGGTTGTAGATGTCCCAACCCTGGCAGTGTTCAAAGCCACATTGGATAAGGCCTTGAATGATCTGGTCTAGTGGGAAGCATCCCTTCCCATCGCAGGGGGGATTGGGACTGTATGAACTTTATGGACCATTCCAGCCCTTAACATTCTATGATTCTACGATACCGGATGATGTGCCAGGAATCCTGTAGTGAGATGGTAGTAAATCAGCTAAAATACCTGGGAAATCCTCTCAGATACACACTCGTATCTTCTGGTTTTAGCTGTTTAATCTGTTACAATGTTACTCCAGCTATTAACATTCATCCAACAAAACTTCTTGTCTGTATATGACACATTTAAGCATGTTACACTAATATACTCTAATTATTCATTATGATTAAGTGTTTTAAATTTTACAAATATTTCTTATGTGCAGTTATTTTAACCACTTGCTCAGTGGCCAAAAGTTCTTAGTATTTACCTGTGTAGGCTATGATTTTTCAGAAAGTACAGAAATAGTTCACTTCTGTGCACCCATGTGATTTGTACCGTAGCATTGGTATGAGCAAAAAGGAAGTAAGAAGGCCAAAAGAATACATTTATTTGTGCCATTCTTTGCAGCTGATTTAAGCCACTGCTTGAAAGAAGTTTATTCTCTCTCTGTATTATTGCTGCTGAGCGCTAGCTGTGCATGTGGTGGTGTTTGCATGATGCAGCAAAGGTCACAGGATTGCTTTCACTCTTAATTTTCTGGACTGTCAGCTAATCCAAAAAGGCTCAAAAACAAGTTAAAAATGCTGTTGGATAGCAGAGATGTTGGAAATGTTTCCAGAAGTGGCTAGCAAGCCATGAGTATGAGCATGCTGTGCAATGACTTCTACCTCTCTGCTAGGAGCTCTGTCAGTCACAGGAGGCTGTGCCAGCTCTCCCCGTGGGTGGTTCAGGATCAATGGCTGTCTCCTCTTGGGGGCTGGTCTGCAATTCTCTGCCATTTTAGGTATCGGCAACCGATTTCTGTCTTGCCAGAGCTAAAGAGTCTCATCAGATATTCAGGTGAAGGATTTCATGCTGCTAGCTATTTACTTGCAGAGTACTGAGACATTTGGAGCTGACTGTGAGAATATCTCTCTCCTTTAATGCTCTGGAGAGTCTGACTGTCACACACTGCAAATTCAGAATACTTATGCAGGCTGAGAGGCCACCTTGGCATGAATACAGCACAGGTTCACTTGTCCATGCTATAGAATAGAATTAAACAGTTTGTTTCAATTTTATATATGAAAACCTGTAATGATGACGAAGTGAAAATGTGTTTAAGTAATGCCATTAAACTCGTACCTGCTACATCTGGATTAAAATCTATCAGTAAAAATCTGTATTTCAAATTATAAGGTCTTATGCTATTTAGTGTTATACACTTACACTATATTTCTTAATGAGTGTGCAATACCTGAAATATCTCTGATCCTCGGAGATTTAAAAAGTGATAACCCTCTATATTAGTCTCTCAAAAAAATCAACACCCTACATTTAAGGAACCTTCAGCTCATATGCAACAAAAAAACACATGGAAGCATTTTTTAGGCATAACATTGATTGCATATTCCCTTGCCTTTTTATAGCATATTAATGTTAAAAGTGATCAGTTTAACTTCTATCTACTGAATATTAATCAAGTCGTTCTAATCCATGTGGGAAATACAGAAATCGGTCTGACAACTGGGTTATCCAATGGAAACTTCATCTTCAAACAAGTACAAAGTCAGAACAGCTAAGAAGAGTTGTCTTGTAGAATAAGACACTGCACTTGAGGAAAAGACACCTAAGATTATATGTTCCAGTAGGAGAGATTTCCTCCCTTATTACTCCTCTTCAACCAAACTCAGTTAATTCCCTATTGTTTCCGCATCACAAAACCTGAAAATTACTAAGTACCTTTTCTTCATAGTCGTGAATCTTGATCTTTTGAAAATAAAAGCAAGATACAATGTTCTGAAAACAAAATTGTCTGATTTCAAAACATGCTAAGCCTGTTTCTAAAGCAACTCAAAACAGATAAAAAGATAACACTTTAAACATTGTTAGAAAGGCCGACCATTCCTCCATCTGCATAGGAACCACTAACATCCACAAAGTTTTTGTTCTTTTCAGCATCAAGGCTTTGCTGTGTCTGAGATTTTCAAGTATTCTTGTGACATGACTACAGAGAGAAGTACTCTCCCAGTTCTTTTTCTGGGGTTGTTTTGTTGGTGTGTGCTGCAGGTCCAGCTTCATGGCTGACTGGGATTAGTGAGCACCAGCCTTCTGAGAGGGGCTTTAGGAACATCTCGCAAACTGAGTGGCAGATGGGAAAACAGCTTTTGGCAGCACTGGCTTTCTAATTACTGCAAGAAGAACCTAGCATCATGTCTCTGCCCCAAGCAGCTGTACTTTAATTTGCAATGGAAAAAATCCAATCAGATCTGTTTTCTCCCCTTTCTTGACTTAATCCTGTCATGTTTTATTTTTTAATGTGATCATGTTATTTATTTGGTTTAATATATTAAACTAAGTTTCCCTGGGTTTTTTTTCGAGGAGTGACTGCCAAGAATTTCCCTGTGATGGGATTAAATAGAGATTAGCTACTGCCAAGAACTTTCCTTTGGTATGATAGGATTATTTAGGGAACAAACTGTTGTCATGTTCCATCATCAAGAATTGAGATTCCAGGGGCAGACCAAACCGTTCAAGCTGTAAAGTTACAAGTGTTCCAGGGAAGACTCAAAGTGAGGGCAACAAGCAAAAAACTAATATTTCAGGGTAGTCAGCATGTAAAAGTATCTACTGTCTAGGCAGAAAGCATCAAACTCTCCAATTTATCGTTCCAGATGTAAGATAATGTACATACAAAAGGAATCAGAGGGCTTAGGTCTGTGGCAAGTAGACAGGCTGATGATTCCCTTTCCCAGTTCTAGTAACCACCAGAGTTCCCATGATCTTAATTTGATTTCTTTTAGACATATCATACAGCCAGACAGCAGTTACACTCATAGCATCCCCATGCATCCCAAAACATCACTTACAATTAAAAATGGCTCTTGCCATTTTCATATTAATCCTGTGTGCTACTACTTTCTTGTCCTGGTTCCAACCAGGACAGGCTTAATTTTTGCAGTAGCCAGGAGATGGGATGACCAGGACATGGCGGTTACTCTGTACTACCTCATGTCATTGCCAGTGCTGGGCTTCCCATGATGAACAAATTATATATGTATATGTTTTTGGGAAGGAGCCACAAGAGTTTCATTCAGGTACAGCAGCAGTTGCAGTTGTTATGTGTAAAGGGCCAATCAGAACAACACTTCAAGCACCAATTTTCTTAGTACATTGCATTGCAGAAGTAGAATTTATTGTATAGACTCAATCTTTACCACTTGTTATATCCATATCAATTCACAAAAGGCCAGATTTTAAGCACCCATCACCTGTGTGAACATGCCCAGCAGACTTGTGATGTAAATGTTCACATTAAACTGAAGTTAAAACTCGTTTTCTCTTACAAGTTAAGAATTTTAGAATTTTCTCTTAGATTTAACATTATAAGTTCTCAATTATTATTTCACAATTTATTATAAGATCATAAGGAGGCACATGCCCTCACAAAATCTATTTTCTACTAGAAAAGTTGGCAACAAAACAAGAAGAATGTGGTGAATAAATTTTCTGTGTGCCCTACAAAATGGCATACAGTTTTTAACTTTTAATTAGATGAAATTTATGTATATTTTCTATTGCCTTTTCTTTTTCAAAGAATCATGGAAATACAGCACTTTTAAGGCAGTAGAGAAAGCAGACAGAAGACTCCTGCTATCCATTCTGGCTTCCATTCGACTTTCTTAGCCCTTTCACCAAACTGATTTTTATTAAGATACAGTATTTCATCAAAAGCAGTTTATCTACACTGTTTTGTGACTTAGAAGGATAGCAAGAACTGTTGTTGTTTAAGATATATTAATATATCTAAGACTTGAATAGCTCTGTCACTGCAATACCCAGGTAGTTCTGAAGCAAAGGTTCACCCATCCTGACCTACATATTAAATAGACCTATACAAGCACTAGCTGAAAGATAGAAAGTATTTCACATATTAATTCTCTAAAAAGAAATTTATATTAACAGAATAAAAAGCATTTTTAGGGCTTATATCTTAAAATAAAAGGTTGTTCGGTTTGTTTGGGTTTTTTTTAATGTTAGACTAGAGATAGAGATTTTATTTAAAATTATAATTAGTTTTGGACCACCTCATTCACTATTATCGTCCATTTTACTAAATGAAAAATGACCTCATTAAAGACAAAGCCAGGATACAATTAATCTACAACAAAGCTGAAATTTGAAGTCCTGAAATACAGACTCAAGCATAGGCTAAAACCAGACTGAAGCATAGGCTAAAAAATAACTTCAAGTGTCCAAACACATCTAGTGCAAAGTCACAGCTGATGGGCTAATATCAATTCAGTACAAACAATAAGAGTGCCTAATTTTCATCACCATTCCTAAATCCATATGTGTTCTTCTCTACATTAGCTAAATTGCTAATGGGAATGGCTAATAGGTAGATTTGCAGCGTATTGGCGTGCAAAGCATGGTCCCCAGACAGTGATAAGGCTGGAAACATTTAGTAGAAAAGCATACAGTTTTTATAATATTTTTACCATCAGATTAAAATAACGTGCCTCTAGACAGCCTATAGAATAAACGATTTGAGCATCAGACCATTTCTTTCAGACCGAGCGTTTTGTTACAGCTCATTACAAACTACAGCGGTTCTATCTGTTACATTTTAGAAACTTTGTTACACCTTCTCCCTGGCTCGGTGGAATAAGCTTCTTTCATTTAACCAAGCAGTCTTTTTGTGCTTCTTTTACTAAGCCTCCTTTGTTTTCTTGCCCAGCATAGATTTATATTTTTTTTCACACCAGATATGTTTTTACTCATAGGAAGTATCATAAAAATCATAGGAAAAACATTTTGAGCAACTGAAAGTTAAGATAACTCATATTCTCTCATAAACAGGATTTTGCTGTATAAGAACCCATTTGGAAATAATTTTTTAAAATATTAATTCTATTTCACAAATCATGTGGTTGATGTAAATAACATTGCCTCTGTTGTTACAACTAAAAGCAATGTATTTGCAGAGCACATTCTGACAAGACAGTAAAAAAAAATTACTCTTATTTATTGTACCATGACACCCTTCCAGCTATGAGAAATCAGGACTAAAACTGCATTATACTTTGAAAGTTCATCAAGCAAAGGTTTAAAACAGTGTCAAAATGCATCCCAAGGCAATGATTTGCCTGTGTGGGGCAGCAATTTTTCTGTTTCCTGCTCAAATTTGGTATTTTGCTTTATTTGAAAGTTCTCAGCAGAAGTAAATGGGAGCAAGTGTGGGCTCATCTTATTAATTCTCTAAAAATTTGGAATGTGTGATGACTGTTTAGTTTCACAGAGAGCGAAACAAATTTAAATATTAAAGAGACTAAAGAGTCTGTTTTAGCTCTGGCTTTTATGGTCTCTTTATGGTCTAAATACAAATATTTACAGACCCTGAATCTAAGATTCCTGAGTGATGGAATAGTATTTTCCTGTGAGCATACACAACACTCTCTTCCATTCATTCATTGACCACTCATCACTGGTGAGGAAAAGGTAAAAGTATGTTGATGTTTATCTGTTAACATCTCTTATATCTGCTTTATATGGGAGAAAAAAAAAATACAGTTTATATCAATTCTGCCCAATCTTCTATGAGATCACTCCATCACTCATTCAGCATGTGTTGGATGCAGCACATAGTGCACCTAATGTGTTATAGCTGTATAGCAGGTGAAAAGCACATTTACAGAGTCTAAGAGAAGAATCTTACACTGCCCTCCTAGAAAACGAAGATTGACCACAATTATACAAGATCAGGTGCAACATGCCCCTAGGAACATACAACATAATAAATGGCAGCCTCTGAGGTACCTGAAACTCATATTTGACCAGCATTGATTTACACAGGACTGTGAGCCACATAGATTTCCAGCTGGCAATTACTGACTGTTATCTCTCCCTCTGTGCCAGAGATATCTATCACAAAGCTTGATAAGACAGTAGGAAGACTAAGGGAAATAATGGTGTTGAATCCACAAATGATACTATGGACCACAGATAACTGTACAAAAAAATCTCAAAACAGAGCAATAGTCTAAACCAAGTATTACCCACACTACAGTAATTCTAAATTTGCACTGCAGTAATCATGAATTAAACTCAGTGGGAAGAGTCCCTGACCTCTAAACCAGCGTGTTCAGGAGAGTGTGATTGCACCTGCTTCAAGACCAACACGTGATCACTCTACAAAGACACCAGGCCAAAGTTCAGTTGAAGCTGTCACACAGCAAGACATGTATCATATATATGAAATGCTACATGGAACTTCAAAATTGCAAATCACTAACAACTTAAGAGAAACAAAAACCAGCCAAACAAAAAAGATAAACCTGAGTACTGGTCAAAATCATTAATCACATCCACATCACTGGAAAGACATTTTCCGATAAGAAATGGTCTTTCTTGCAGACAGTGAGCAAATCATCCCAGCCATGACACAACGAAAGATCCTAAATTAGGAAAGAGCTAGCTCAAGTAAGTTTTAAAGCTTCACCTATAGGAAGTATGAATTAAAAAATTCATCCTTCCTCCGTCCCCCGTTGAGTGGCTCACGGGCATATGCACACTCCAAGAGATCTGTGACAATACTGGCACATACAGAAGGCCATTCTTAGAAGGCGAACATCCATGCAGAAGAGTGTGGCATCTTCAACTGAGACGAGTCTCAAAAAATTTTGAAATTCCACAGTTGGAAAGAGACTGAGGGAAAAGAAATAATTGTAGCATTTGGAGATTTCTCTTTTGTCACTTTTCTTACCAGCGTTATCAACTGGAAGATAACTCATTGCATTTCTGTAGTTACAATTTTTTCAGTAATTAAATTCTTTATTAGGAGTGGTGGCAGATAAATCAGACAGATACAGGTTTTGCAAGCATCAGTTAATCTATCCTTTGGTGTACAAGCCAGTCCTGTCCTCTTCTAGGAATAATGAACATTGATAGGAATAAGGAATTTACCCTTCTTTAAGTGTGTGTGCAGGAAAAAGGAAAAGTTACAAGGAATAAGGGCAATTTCTTAACTCAAAATAAAAATATGACATAACATGCCTTCCATGAGGGATGTTCAAAAAGGCATGAAAACACTATTATTCAGCAAACGCTTCCTGGTGATTTAAAAGTTTTCATTGCCTTCTTTATAGACTGTATTAAGTCTTAGATGGCTAAAGGTACTGAAATTGAGTCTTTCCTTAAACTCTCTTACATATTTAATCTACCTCAGAAGTTACATGTATTATTAAAAGTTCAGAGCCTGGGAAGAAAAATACTTTTTTTTTCTTTAGGCATTTTTCCGTCTTTCATTACTCCACTCCTTTTCCATTTTATATAAGATATTAATTTGTGACTAAATGCTTTGGGATCTAGTTCTTGATTCAAATCTCTGCTTTGTAATGTTACTCCAATTAGGAAACATTTGTGGCAAGGAAGGAGTAGCTGAGAGTAACTTTGGATTGAATATAAGCCAATGATATAAAAACAAACTACACTCAAGTCAAACTATAGTAAGTCTCTAGGAAATATAACAAGTACTTTAAAGTTATTACCTGGTAAAAGAAGGAAATATATAAGTCATTAAATGTGTATGTACAAGTGTCTATCATTCTAAATAATTTGAATTGCATACTATATATTAAAAGTCAGAATAGGGAAAAGGAAATAAAAAACTCTAAAATCAGCCTTACGGAAATATTATTTACTAAGCACAGTACCCAGAACTTCAAAAATAACTCAGCTAATGTTTCCTATATAAGATTTAATCAGTATTTGTAAAATTCTTCAGTGAATATTAGTTATAGACAAACAGGAGTAGAATAATCTCTTGAAAAAGGAATCCTTTATGATTACCTATGATTTGCAAATGATAACTTATAGCGACATCCAACTGGGCACTTTGATGAAGTTTCCCTTGAGGATGATGTAACATGAAGTCGCTTAATGAATGTAAAACTTTTCCTTTCTATCAAGTAAGAAAATCAATTCCTCCATCTGTAAATTGCAGCACATCTGTGCTGCAGCTGTTTATTGCATCACAATATATATTGAAATTTAGAGTCAAATATAATAACAGAAGTAGTTTCAAATGAAATTAAGGAGAAGAAATACTACTTAGAATTAACGTTTTATTTTCCCAAGATGTACTGCTCTGTACTATTCATGAAAGTGCAGCCAAAGTACTTTTATGATCACAGGGGTCAAGCCTCTGGCTGTTCATTAGATGGTTTTGTTACTGACTGCATGTTATTTATCTAGTTAATGCTCATTGAGAAAGCAGATCACTGTATTTACCAGAATAAGTAAATCCTCTGCATTTTTCTATCAGCTGTTAACTACACTATATTGTGTGGGTCTATATTAATTTTTCTAGTTGGAATATATTCAAATAGTACCATGTAAAATGCAAAGCAGACTGTTTGATGATTGATCAAAAGCTTATACTCTTTGAAAATTAGCTCACTTATAATGAAGCAGCCTGGACAATTTGAAATGCAAGAATTTCCAAATGTAGTTATGATTCATTTTGGGAGATAATAGAAACTCTACCAGGATCTTTATTGTGCCATCCTCTTGTTCTTTTCTTTGTCTCTGCTGAATTCCTAAAATAATACTCCTACAATATTTGGTTTTAAGTATAAATAAAAACCCTGTCCAAATTCAAAACAGATCTGTTTAGAATTAAACTATATTAGACTGTAGAAAGAAAGGCTGGAGGTCCACTCTTAATAAGTCTACATTGCTTTAAGTCTTACCTGCCTCAGCATGAATGGTTCAATATGTGAAACCTTTCTTTTTTTATTGTCTTTAAAAACAAAATGTAATCAATATCATGGCTGTTATTGATCACATTTGATGTCTGCCTGACACCTATTTCATGAGCATTTGCCTGTCGGGGTCACAGTAGTGGAATGGAGTTTTCCATTTCCATTTCTCTTTGTAACAGTCATTATTAAGCTGACATTATTTCCGCTTCCTATTTCTTGGTGCTATGTCACTGCAAATAATAAACATTAAACCTGCAATCTCTTCTTAGAGGAATGAATTGCTAAGAAGCCAGAAACCTTTTTCTATTTAGCTTTAAAACTATTTTGTAAATACATCAAGTAGAGATTTTGGGCACTAGTTAGGCCACAAAGACTGGCTATCAAAGTCACTGCATGGCAGTGTATCGTTCTGGAATGTGAGCACTGATAAATAGCACTGCTAGGAGAGGACATGATCCATATCACAGTATTAATACCTGTTGACATCGTTCTACAGTTAGGTATTCATTTGCAAAGGCTGATATTTATCCCTGAAACCTGTCCAAATTCTCTGACCAAAACTGTTTGAACCCTGCCTCCAGAGTTCCCAGCACTCCCTGCAGGATGCTACAGTTTTTACCAAGCAAAACATGGAAGATTGCACAAGAGTCATGAAAAGTGAGAGCTATTGCTCCTCCTAATATCTGATAATAAAATTCAAAGCATAGAGCTGTGTTCACAGGTCCTCTAATCCTGTCACTGGTGGAATAATCAGTGTGCTTATATTTTTCTTGCTCAGTGTTTTTCTAATCTGCTCCTAACAGTATCTCACAAGGAAGACTCCATGATGTCTCCAGACCATTTATTGCAGGTATTTCTTTCCACAGAGTTAGAAAAGAAAATGTTCTACCTTGAAATACTGGCTATAGTGTAAGGGCAGATTGTTCTTTTCTCTTAGAACATTGCCAGACCACAGTATCTCCACTCTCTTTTTTTCCTTCTAGGCTATTGTAGGACTTGCACTTTACATGTGCTATTATTTTCTTTCAGACAAAACCAATATTTAGAGGCTCTAACTGGACTAAAAATACTACGAAATGGTAAATGTTCCGTAAAATGAAGACTGGGAGATAAGAAAGCTGAACAACAGAGTAGAAAAAAGATTGACCGATACAAAATGTACACAGGAAAATAGAATTGTACCTTAACAGGATTTGACAACTGCCTTCCTTTAAATCTTTTCTGAAAATCAACTTGATCAAACCCCCATATTTGCTTAAAAATGCTATTTAATTATAACTAGATGATGAGGTTTTCAGATTCCATTTTGCTTTGATGTTAATTTTTGCCAGGTCCCTAGTAGACATGGTATAGAAATAAATTATTACATTAAAAAAAATTCCTATCTTTTCTAAAAAAGAGTTTCTGATTTCAAATAACACTGTGCCTAATCGTATTTTATATATATAACATTAAGGATAGAAAACAACACTTAATCTTTTATCTGAGCTATTTCCTTAAGGATTTAACCCCAGTATCTCCTAATATTAGAGTAGTACTTATTTTGTATAGGCATTTTTCACAAATAATTTTACAGCTATGTACTTCAAGCATCTGCAACAAACAGAAAAGGAAAATATTTTTGGACTCTTTTCATAGAGGGATTGTTTTTGACTGCTGTGACCTAAAACCATTTGAAGAATTATGTTAGTATGTAAAATTTGTCAAATTAAGACATGATTTGGTTGTCATAGCATGAAGAGGAGAGTAAATATCTAGACATAATTGTCTACTACAATTAGAGATGTCTTGGACATTTCTCTGAGATAATGAAAAGAAATTCACAGTTTATCATCCCCTTTCAACTCAGTTGAAGAGAAATTCCTGCCAATTTATTTTTCACCCGTGTTCCACCAATTTGCAGATTGGAATCTCTAATTTTCAGAATATTTTTATCCCATACGTACAACTGCATTGGTAGTAAACTCTACTATTGTACAGGACTATGCATAAATATTGGTTTATACAGAAAATGGTTTCTTAGATCTCTCTTAGAGAGAAGATCAAAGATCTCTTAATGGGCTCTTAGATCTTCTACCTCTGCATGTCTTTTGTAATTACTTTTTTAAAGTTACCCCTCAATGAGTAACTATTAAAAAAAGTTTACTTCTGATTTGGGGTGGATACTGTTACAACAAAACAAAGTTATCTCTTTTCACCTCCCTGAAAGCTCTGTGTCAACAGTTACGCATGCCACAGCTTGGTTTCTGAATATGAAAATCTTGAAATTAAAGGAATCCTACCCACAGAAGCTGAGAAAGAGAAACTTTGTGAACTGTAATTTCATGGTTCTTGCAACATGAAACTGCATGACTGGAGTATTTGAACAAAGGTTTCTTCAAATTTCATTGAAACAAATAAGATTTTGAGTCGGTTTCTATAAAATTAGGAGTGTTCACAACAGGTAATTAGTTTATTTTATCTACATCATCACTTTCTTAACTGTGAGATGTGCAACACACTCCGTAGTTCTGCAAAGAATTCTATACAATTAGGGTCTGGAAGTTCTCTTAGCAGACAGCTAGTGGGTGATCTAAGCATAAGCTAATGCAGTTCCTGTGGGTTTGAGACATTCTTCAGAATAAGCCTGCTGCCTTACTTCAGTTGTTCTGTTTGGGATTCTAATTATCCATTAGGTAATGAAGGGGCTTAAATATCGCAAAGAGTTTTAAATTTAGATATTTCTTTTCTTTTGAAATAGAAACACTCTGCTCCTATCCTTATGCAAACATACTCAAGAATACAATTACCTAGACAGAAGGACCTGACTTGAACACTCAGTAAAAGGTGAATGTGACTGAGACATTTTATCTGGATGAGAAGAGAAAAGGAGAACAGAAACAAAGAATGTTTCAATCCAGCCTGAACTATGCGTATGACTTTGCAGGGCAGATAAAAAATCCAAGACCCAACCAACCCCCCAAAAAACCCCACAAAAAAAACCAAACAAAAGCAAAACCCAACCAAACAAAAACAACCAAGCAAACAAAAAACAACAACAATAACAGCATTTTACCCAAAAAACAACANAACAACAATAACAGCATTTTCCCCAAAGCACCAAACCAACCAACCAACCAACTAACCAAAAATATAATAAAACCCCCAAATCCTGGGAATGGATTTTGGGACAAAATTCTGACTGACATTTTGATGCTGCAAGCCCAGCGAACTTTTTCATTCCTCTTCTGCTAAATAGCACTTGAATCTAAGTGCCCAGCTGTGAATTATTCTCTAAAATGGAAAGGTCAAGAATATCCCATGACAACTATATCAGTCTAAGATTAGCTAAAGACCATTTCATAAATGAATCTCACTGGATTTCATGATAAGCACACATTAAAAATGCACAGCAATTCAGTTATACAGAGTAGGATGAGAATAGAGGAAAAACACGAGGTGGAGGATTACTCCTAGACACTACAAGCATATGAGAAACAAAAGAGGAGGAAAGGCTCAGTGTTAGGAATACTTTGCTAGTAAGAGAGCAGGCAAGCTGCTGAGGTCAGACAAACATGTTGGCCTAGACTGACAGTAGAGATAAGGATGGCCTAAGTTTGGAAAGACGAATGAAGACGATCTAATGCAGCTTAAGAAATCTTTTCTGTCCAAGCTTGAGTCTTCTGTCAGTACCCACCTTCATTTACTGAAGTGAGACACCACTGACAGGGGCGTTACTGGATGAAATTTAACACAGCTGTACAGCTCACCTTTGATCTTAACAAATAGAGGGAAGCTCCAAGTTATAAAAGCTTTTTATATCAAAGGTAACACATATAACCAAGGACTGTTTTTTTTCTATGAGCCAGTTGATTACATTTCAATAGAGATACACAGCTGTCCTGCAAAATTGTCTCAGAAGCTGTTCAATTTACTTGCTATGACACACGTCAAATACTTAATGTTTATGATCAATAATTGTAAGTAAATTGCAGCTGAAAAAATTTTTTGCAGCAGCCTACTGCCTGAAATTAATTGGTAAAATGATTTCCACTGAAAAGACAAAAGTTTGTTTGAAATATCAGCTTGGCATTTTACTTTATTCTGCTGAAACACATATATATAACATAACGTGAACATAGTCAGCTGAATCATATCTGGCAGACCACACTGCGTCTACAAACAACTCAATATGAAATAAGTTGATG
>VZRR01003609.1:472803-516272 GCA_013398015.1 Oreocharis arfaki | reverse complement strand
TATCCTTATGCAAACATACTCAAGAATACAATTACCTAGACAGAAGGACCTGACTTGAACACTCAGTAAAAGGTGAATGTGACTGAGACATTTTATCTGGATGAGAAGAGAAAAGGAGAACAGAAACAAAGAATGTTTCAATCCAGCCTGAACTATGCGTATGACTTTGCAGGGCAGATAAAAAATCCAAGACCCAACCAACCCCCCAAAAAACCCCACAAAAAAAACCAAACAAAAGCAAAACCCAACCAAACAAAAACAACCAAGCAAACAAAAAACAACAACAATAACAGCATTTTCCCCAAAGCACCAAACCAACCAACCAACCAACTAACCAAAAATATAATAAAACCCCCAAATCCTGGGAATGGATTTTGGGACAAAATTCTGACTGACATTTTGATGCTGCAAGCCCAGCGAACTTTTTCATTCCTCTTCTGCTAAATAGCACTTGAATCTAAGTGCCCAGCTGTGAATTATTCTCTAAAATGGAAAGGTCAAGAATATCCCATGACAACTATATCAGTCTAAGATTAGCTAAAGACCATTTCATAAATGAATCTCACTGGATTTCATGATAAGCACACATTAAAAATGCACAGCAATTCAGTTATACAGAGTAGGATGAGAATAGAGGAAAAACACGAGGTGGAGGATTACTCCTAGACACTACAAGCATATGAGAAACAAAAGAGGAGGAAAGGCTCAGTGTTAGGAATACTTTGCTAGTAAGAGAGCAGGCAAGCTGCTGAGGTCAGACAAACATGTTGGCCTAGACTGACAGTAGAGATAAGGATGGCCTAAGTTTGGAAAGACGAATGAAGACGATCTAATGCAGCTTAAGAAATCTTTTCTGTCCAAGCTTGAGTCTTCTGTCAGTACCCACCTTCATTTACTGAAGTGAGACACCGCTGACAGGGGCGTTACTGGAAGAAATTTAACACAGCTGTACAGCTCACCTTTGATCTTAACAAATAGAGGGAAACTCCAAGTTATAAAAGCTTTTTATATCAAAGGTAACACATATAACCAAGGACTGTTTTTTTTCTATGAGCCAGTTGATTACATTTCAATAGAGATACACAGCTGTCCTGCAAAATTGTCTCAGAAGCTGTTCAATTTACTTGCTATGACACACGTCAAATACTTAATGTTTATGATCAATAATTGTAAGTAAATTGCAGCTGAAAAAATTTTTTGCAGCAGCCTACTGCCTGAAATTAATTGGTAAAATGATTTCCACTGAAAAGACAAAAGTTTGTTTGAAATATCAGCTTGGCATTTTACTTTATTCTGCTGAAACACATATATTTAACATAACGTGAACATAGTCAGCTGAATCATATCTGGCAGACCACACTGCATCTACAAACAACTCAATATGAAATAAGTTGATGGGTTTCAGTGTACTTTGGCAGCAACGGTGGCATAAAAGATCCACTGGCATTGGCACTGTCTCTGTGAAATGGCCTTTCAGTATGTTTTCATCAGAGACCACATCCTCGATGCTCAGTGCTGTGATGCTGATAGCTGCTTTCCCTTCTACTCCTCTCTGACACAAACAACTGCTGTGCCACAGATGCTTGAATTTAGATGTCGTGATTACAAAATGAAGAGGAAAATCAGAACAATATGCATATACTTTAGTAGTATGCATTAATAACCTAGCTACTAGGTAACAGAAAATATTGTTACCCAAGGCCTTATTACAGAATCGATCAAATCTCAACACACTTCTTACATATCACTGTTGTATCACTAGTGTCCATGGCATGTGTGAAGTAATGCCACTGATGCTGTTTTTGTACTTTGTTTTGTTTCATCAGAAAGACCTTAGTAATGAACATTTTCATTAGCAATGAACATTTTCATTAGCAATACTTATGAAAAGCAGATGTTTCTATATAGATATTAAAACATAGAGAAACAGCAAACAAAATGCTAGCAAATGTCAAAAGATTAACTGAAGCAGGACACCTGTGTAACCCATCAAAAATAAATCACACAATTTCTTAAACAGACATTTTAAAAGGAATATAAAACACTGGAGTAGAGCCTTTTAAAATCTTATGCTTACAATGGAACTTGGGGAATGGAAATTATTGATTTGTGTACTATCTTCTTTCATATTACCAAAGCATGTCAGTATTTCTGCTAAAATGACATATTGTAAGTAGTATAACAATTTTACTTACACTGTCATTAGGCTTCAGACTTAACAACTCAATTACATCACAGCAGCATTCACAAAGTCAAAAAGTCCATAAGCTATTTTCACAAACTAAGGAGGGCAATGAAATAAAAGAAAAGATAAATTTTCACAATGGTATGTCTTTGATTTTTAAATTCCGATGTGGCTAGCAAAGTGACTAGTTTTAAAATAAGTGACCAAACATAACATCACTTTATATGTAGCTTTTATTCTGAAAAAATGCCATACTCTGATTTTTCAAGTCATAGTATTTTTAGGAAGAAAGCTCTAACAAAACAGAACATTGGACAAGATATGTTTTTACATATTTTTTCATATGCTGAGTATTCATTCAGTTCTGGTATGTCATCTTAAAAAGTATTGTAAAATCAAAGATGAAAGAGGTGAGGATAATAAGAATAACTCTGATAGGAAAGAGCTACTGTACAAGGAATGACTAAATAAAGCTTTTCAAATTGGAAAAGAGACAGCTGGAATGGGCTGTGTCCTAGATGTCTACAAATCATAAAAAGAAAGCAGAAAATAAAGACAGCAGCATGGGAACTAGAGGGCTGTCTGGGAAATTGTCGGGAAGCTGTTCTACTGAAAAGGCAGAAAAGTACTTTCTTGAGTGATACATATTAATCTGTGGGACTCACCACCCCAGGTTTCTAGGTTCCAAAAAACTATGCGAGCTGAAGATGGGATTAGAGAAATTTACTGAGGATAGTTCTCACAGCACCTCTTAAACACAGTGCAGATTCAAGTTCTGCTGAAACATCTCATAATAATTTCATAAAAATTAACCCCTGGAAACTGTCCAGATATACAAGGGTAATGATCTTTCTGCGTAGGTCTGGATCCAAGTATTTGAGTAAGAGCCAGCCTAATCAGTATGGCATTTCTCTGGTTCCATAGCACATGAAGTGAGAGGATTGCTCATTTTGTCATGTAAAGCTGGTTGCTTTGTAGTAGTTCAGATTTTCTCCACAGACTACCTGGAAATTAAGCAACTTCATCATCTCTTAACGTTTTTCAAACAATAAGTTCATGTATTTTTTTCCTTCTAATAGTCATACAAATAGAACCTTAATGACTCCAACTATATTTCAGCCTACAGTTTTGTTGAGTATTTCTTAGATGAAACTAAAATATAATTTATAAATAAATCTCTAATTGTTAACCAGTGTAAATATTATTGAAAATATACTTTAGATGAAGACGAAAAGAGGTCAGATTAAATACAGGGTATAGACATGGTTTGCTGGAGAAAGGCATTTTCACATACTTAATTCTCTGATCAGAAGAGCATTTAAAAATACCCTTTTACAGTATGTCTGTATTTGAAGTTCACCCAGAATGATCATCTTGAAAATTTAGTGTGCATGCTGGCTTTTTTTAACACATTCTTTTTGTTGTGATTCTTCAAGCAGGATAGCATCATATAGGGTTTCAGTCTTCACCAGAATAAAATCCTTAATTCAGAGGATGTCTTGGTTGGCATAACTGTCATTTTAGTGTCTTTTTTTTGGTCACTCTTACATCTTCTGCAACATATTTTTCCCAAATGTATCCATATTCTTGCAGTCTCACTGCAGTGCTTCCACTTGTATTGTGTAGAAGCAGAAGTGTTCCACGTCAGCTTGCTAAGAGCCTTCGTAACTGGAGGCTATTGTCATATACATGTTCCTAAAATACTTACGAGTTTGCAGCTTAGCTAAGGAGAGAAAAATAACTGGTATAATGTTTTTATTTTCTTCAAATAAAACTGACTTAATTAACTAAGTGAACGGCAGGGTTGAAGGCAAAATATGATTTAAATGTGCTGATTCTATCCTTTCCTCATTTCTTGTCAAGACTGTGAAACTTACAGGGCTCCTTGGGGCAAGAGCTGTGTCTCTGTTTATTCTGTAAAATGCTTAGTACAGGAGGAACCTCAAAAAAAATTACAGCTTACAATTCTTCTCAAGCATCTCCTTCATTGTGTTTATACTGACATTTTAAGAATATTTAATTCTCTTAGTCTTGGAGGTTTTCAGTAATTCACTTAGGAAAGAAAAAAATACACATAAATGCAGTGAGTGCCTGGGAGAGGGCCGTGAACCTATGCAAAAAAAAAAAGTGCCTAGAATTTTCAGAAGCCTGACTTTTCCCAGTATGGTTAGACAACCACACAACATTAATGCAGAAACAGCTTTAGATATTAAGCAAATGAAAACACATGCTTAGCATGGCAAATAACACGACTGCAAAATTGTGTCCTACAGGATGCTCACAGGGAGCTTCTGTGTTACAGGAGCCCAAAAGCCATGCTCAGTGGAGCCTGGGTAAAGTCTGCAAAACTCCATCTCTGCCTGAGTCCTTACTTTGGCAGGCACTGCTGGGATGTGTTGTCCTCAATTTGCATAAGAAACAAACGATGTCATAGACCTGCATATCCGCAGTTTCCCTTGACAGCAATCTTGCATAAACTCATGGGGTGCGTGCAATGCGGAATATGGTGAATTTCTTTAGAATCACTTGTCTTAGAGAACTGGAATGATTCATCTCCCAACTCTGACATACCCTTCTTTAACAACCTCGGCAGACTTTTTCTGTATCAATATTATTCACACAAACAGTTGTTCCATTGATGTTTTGCAAAACATGGTGTCATTTTTAGAAGTCCAGTGGAGGAAAAAATTTTTTTTGGTGCATGCGTCTGTCTGTCTGTGCTTTTTATCTCCTTTCAAAGGTAACACGACTCACATTACAGGAATCTTTAAAAACAACTGCCAAATACATAAGTTCTTTCTATATTTGTCTACAATGCTCAAGGGTAAGTTTTACACGTTTCATAGACTTGACCTGTCCTGTCAACACTGTTTGTTGCCTCCTGGTTCAGAGCTGTACAAGCATGTATGGAAACTGCTGCATCTGCTTCCTTAAACCTTGGGGTGGCACACAGTGATTATGTCATTCAGGCAGAAGAAATGAAGAACCCAGTAGTATTTGGTTTGTATTTTTTTATCCTTTTGAAGCAAATGAAAGGAAAAAGGGATCAAAAAAGGTTCAATTATATACTTTTTGAAAAGCAAAAAAGCCCTAAGCAATAATATTAATTGAAAGGCCTGCTTTTATTGCTTGTGTTGTCCATACCTCAAGTGGAAAAATATTAAATGAGTAGAAATTTTGCCTGTAGCAACCAATTTTTGCAATTTTTTTACTTGGAATGGTTCTTATAAACAGAGTATAGATAGCAATACAATTTGAGAGGTGTTTTAAAAAAAACATGTAAGTGCCACAACAATTTATCCACAGTCACCAGGAAAATAAATCATGTTCCCTTTTAGTCCCTGTGCCATTGTAAAAGTAACTTCTTTCTTCTTGGTTAGTATATGGACATCTACTTCCTAGTTCCATAAATATCTTAAAAAGCAGAGATGTAGATTTAATATCAATTCAGTAAGAGCCAAAGGATAAGAACATTTTCAAGATTATATTTGATTTACGTGGCAAGACTGGTAGGAGGGATGCAGTGAGGCTGCCAGGGTGGCTTCAGTGCTTTCCGTGTGTCCGTCGGGGTCAGTCCCCCCATTTAGGTCCCCAAAGCTGAGTCTATCAGTGATGCTGGTGGCACCTACG
This sequence comes from Oreocharis arfaki, assembly GCA_013398015.1. NCBI lineage: Eukaryota > Metazoa > Chordata > Aves > Passeriformes > Paramythiidae > Oreocharis > Oreocharis arfaki. The sequence continues at coordinate 510,457 of VZRR01003609.1, read as the reverse complement.
TGATAACTTATTTAAGAAAGGGTAAGAAATGCTGGCCAGCAGCTGTGTGAGAAAGAAGTGAGAAAAATACGAGATAAACAGCCCTGCAGACACCAAGTCAGTGAAGGAGAAGGAGGAGGTGCTTCAGGTGCCAGAGCAGAGATTCCCCTGCAGCCTGTGGAGAAGACCATGGTGAGGCAGCTGTGCCCCTGCAGCCCATGGAGGTCCACAGTGGAGCAGACAAGCACACTGCAGTCCATGGAGGATCCACACTGCAGTAGCTGGGCATGACTGAATGAAGCCAAAGCCCACATCAAAACAGGCTTCTGGAATCAGCTGCAGCCCATGGAGAGGAGCCCACATAGCTCTCTGGCCCAGAGAGCATCCATGCTGGAACAGCGCATTGCTGGTAAACAGTACTTCATGGAAAGGACTCATGCTAGTACAGTTCTTGAAGAAAGATCCACACTGGAGCACTTTGTGAAGGACTGCATCCTGTGGGAGGGAATCTACGCTGAAGGAGGGAATGGCACGTGGAAGAAAGAATGGCAAAGAGTGTTATGAACTAACTCTAGCCCCTATTCCCCATGCCACTGTGCCACTTGGGGCTTGAGCAAATAGAAGAGTTGGGAATGAAGGAGTGAAGTTGAGCCTAGGGAGAAGAAGAGAAAAAAGTGGGTTTAGTTTTGTCTCTTATTCTCACTATCCTATGATATTTTTAAATGTCAATAAATTGAACTGATTTTTCCCAAGTCGAGTCTCTTTAACCTGGGTAAGTGGTAACTGATCTCACTGTCCCTATGATGAACAATGAGCTTTTCCTTATTTTTTCCCCCTCCTGTTGAGGGGGGAGTGAGAGAGTGGCTTGAGGGGGTGTCTGGCAGCCCACCAAGGTTAACTCACTACAAATTTTAAAAAAATTAACTTTTTTTTCCCTAAAGTAGAGTTTGGTGCCATAAAAACTGGTCCTGCTATAATTTTTATTTAGGCTAATACATGCCTCATCTGCCTCCCACTGTTTACATTTATTTAGTCTAAACAGACTATGCCCAGACTATGAACTGATTCCATCCATCCCATACCTCTTCTGCCATAGCCTCAGGGAAGACAGAGAACAACTATTAAAGCAGCACTTTACATTGACAGCCAAATAAATACTTGTCATTGCAAAAGTGCACGGCCTTTGCACTGCTGTTCCCTTTGACTCAATCCCATTTTATCCACACTGCTCATGAAAAAGATCTAAAATATTGTGTCTAGACTCAGCCATGAGAAAGATTTAACAGGAAGAAAAGTCTCTGCTTGCAAGAATCTTCTCTGTCAATGACTTGTCATACTGAGTAGGCTGCTGCAGAAAATCAAGGAAGGAATTACTAAACCTCTGTATTTAGAAAATGAACTTTACTTTTAGGCTCGAGAATGTTTGGAACACAATAACATTAAAAATGCCAAGATGAGCAGCAGCAACAATAAGCTGCTGCAAAGACCAACATAAGTGTTGACAAATCTCACATTTCTAGCAGAAGTCTTTGAGACAGATTTTGCAATAGTCAAAGAAGTATCCTGCTTTTCTTTTTATGATCCAGAGTAATGATCTAGCTCAAGAGAGAAAAGAAAAAAAAGATTTTATTTTTCAAAATAATGTATTTTCAAATTGATATTGTAATTTCTTCATTTTTTATAGATAGCACTAGATCTGGGATAAGGAAATGGTGAAAAAATTAGCTATTTGATTTGACAAGACATTGAAGGAAATTCAAATCAGCATATAACTTGAGGATCATAGTTTATAAGAAAACAGTAAGCAGTAAGCTGGATACAGTCAATGACACCTAGTTCAAACCTCTTAAGGAAAAAAGCCCAGCAACAGTGTTATCTGTGAGGTTCTAACACAAGTGGAATGCTGCATTCTTGGCAAAAAACTTGACAGTGTTTTTCCCCCCGCTATGCTTCATACCTCATCTGGTCACTGGATAACCTTCCTCTTTCTTATTTCAGAGTCCTTAAAATCAGCTACTGTTAAATGAGCTTCTAGTTTTTTCGTCAATATAGTATTTTCATTTGTACTGCCTCCTTAATTTATGTTTCAGTTAATCTGTTCTGAGTACTTACATTCCTTCCTGTCGCATGCATTTACTATCCCAGCCTTTGGCAGCTAACTGCAACCACAATCATGTCTATTGACTATGTTACCACACGTTATTGCCTATAACTGATTGACAACCACAGAATCAAGTCAGCACAGAGAAAGAGTCCCAAACTCCTAACTGGGACACAGCACGTAAGAAAGCAGAACCCTCACACCGAGTATGCAATACTGAAAAAGGTCTGGTCTCCAATTATATCTTTCTCTTCCAGGAGGAACACTAAATAGAAGTAGGAAGTGATCAGAATAGTTCATCAAAGGAGGGTCTGAGTCCCTCCTGTCATTTGTGTATATAGGAAAAACCTCTCATTTCAGTTCTTGATCTAGCAACTTGAAAACTCAATGCCTCTGTCAAACTGTTTTTAAAGTACAGCCTTATTAATTCCACGTTTTTCCCAGTTCTACAATGCTTCTGTACCGAGAGTGCAGAAGGTCTTCTTTATATCCCCACCATTTCTGTATAGAAATCATGATCAAGTAAAACCTGAAGTAACTAGTTGATTCCCAAAGCTGAATATTTTTTTGAAAGCCAAATTAATCCTTTGAAATGGATCAGCAACAAGGATTTTAGGCATAAAATCTTGACTAGTGATCATAAGGAGACAAATTTGATGTTTGTTCCTCCCATAAACATCACCAACGTAGTCACCAAAGCCAAGACTTAAGGTTCTTTTTGCAGCCTGACAATGCTCTTCTGAAAACACAAGTGTATGACACAAAGTACAGCATGCTTCAACTAATGCTGTTGCAGAGGGACTAGGTGAAACAATCTACGAAACAATCTAGAAAACAATCTGCGGATTAGAGTGGTTCAGATGCAGATCATGGGCTAACAATATCATGATACTGCAAAGTCCAATAATCCTTCTAGGAAGTTTGTACAGAGATAATATGCTACATGTATGAAGTAATGATTTGAACCTTCTCTATCCTTATAAAGCTGTCCTTTCCAAGAGCCCTGATTAAAACTGCATAACAGATTTTAAGACAAAAGTAGATATGGGGAGAATACAAAGGCCATTGAAAATAATCCTAAGTACAGTAACTGAATCTGTGATGAGACAAATGGAATATGAACCTGAGTGTGAGGTGACTGTACATAAAAAGTTAAAAAAGGAGACTATTGTTGCTGATAGATGTTCCAATGACAAGGAGAGTGAGCACTAGTTCAGTCTGCTTTCAGACCATGAGAGGCTTCAAAGAACAAGAAGAAGAACGTGCCTTCTGACAGTGAGGAGAGACAGTGCTCTCCAAGGTGCTTACAATCTCTTTCCTATGATTTCTCTAATTTTCACAGAATGAGTTCTTCGTTTATTAATGTATTCCATTATTAACTTATTTACTACATCGCATTCATCTCCATTCTAAAGAATATATTGGGCCATTGCAGCAGTGCCCATTTTGTTCCCCACGCACACTAGATATTTCTCTTTCTTAGACATGTAAACTGAGTCTTTAAGAAGAGCTGATCTGGTTCTGCTTCAAGTTCTGCCTCTTGTAAAATCAATAAGCGGTATGTTAACAAGCCACTTTTAATGGAGAATTAGACTTCTTTAGTCTCTACACATCTGCTCTAATGCTCCATTTTTCATTTGCATGTTTTGATGATTCAGTGCTTAAATATGTTACCATTTCTTCAGCCAAAGTGGCTACTTATGCCAGACAAGTGTTGGTATACTCATACTCATCTGATAGATGTTAAGCCACACTCTGCTGAACCTCCTAATTGATTTGGTGAAGCAACTGAAGTGCAGCTGCTGACTTTGAAAAAACATGTATTCAGCTTCTAAGAATACCCAGGAGAGGGCAATTCTATTATCAATCTGACTGCAATTAAAATTCTTTGATGTATCTCTCTGTACTTTTGACTTTATAGTTTGGGTTTTCAGAAGAATATCAGCAGTACTAAAAAGCTTTGACACCTCAACCAGTCTGCATCCTCAGTCCATTGATCCTTTCATTATTGACAAATCTATCTACTAGTGTGAGATATTAATGTTCTGTCAGCTACCACATTAATAAACAAAACTGGAATAATGAAGAAAGAAATCCAAATAAGGGAATAAACCAAACCTGGATTTTCTATGCAGCTGGATAGATCAAGATTTTTTTACTTTGCAGAGACTTTAGAGACCAAGATTAGCAGGAAAAACAAAATGGATGCAGTTGAAGTGGGTATCTGCTAGAGACTTCCTAACCAGGAAAAAATGAAGAAATTAAAAAATAAATACCTTCTTAAGAGTTCTCCAGCTGTGAATTTGTTTGTGAGTCATCAAAATATGGCCTGTTTCTCCCAGCAATTCCCACTGGAAATATGGTCAGTAGACCAGCTGGATCAAAAATTAAATTTAGTCAATTTAATTTTTATGCAATCAGCATGGGTATATGAAGGGGAAATCATACTTAACTAAATGGAGTAAAGAAGTGTTCTACATCAGAGTACTCCCTAAATGCACTAAATCTCTTCAGTTTGATCAAACCATAACCTGTGTGTTTAAGTTATGGTGTTTCTAAATTATATCAACACCTTGCCAGTGCCATCAACAGTGTAGAAAGTTAATGTTGGATTATCTCAAATATATCCACTGAACTTTTACTTTTAAAAACAAAATCCTCATTATATCTTCTTGAAATTTTAGTTACAGGAAAAGCTTAAATTATCTCTTCTGTGTTACACTCAATTGGTCTTTTGAATCTCAGCTGGAGCACTCAAGTTTTGTATCAATCTGACAGAAAAACCTGTGACAAAAGTGCAAAACAATAATTTTTAGGTAGAGCAGAGGCTTCTATTTCAATTTTCTTGATTTAAATTATACTTATTTTATCAACAGAAGATCTGATGTGTTTAAAAAAGCATTGATAAAAATATTTATTGAAAGAAGAATAGTTTAAAAATGGTTATTCATATTTTATTATTTATATCATTCCAGAATGAGTAAAGAAGATGTTCAGTGAGATGGGGCTAGCCAAATACACTATGTATATTCTGTTTCACTTTCAGACAAGTTCGTAAGACTACTAAAATTTGATTCAAAGTGAAGCAGGAAGTTAAAACTCTCCCTACATTTCTTCATGGTTCAAAGTGGGAAGCATTTCAATTTATAATGGATTTTGTGAGCAATGGCCCACATCTTCATTTATTTTTTAACAGGAGTCAGAATTTTGGTGGTTACATTTCTTGACAGAATTCTTTTAAAGATTCATGTACTTTAGTGCACTAAGAATTCCTCAGCTAAATCAGTGTCCTGCCTTGAATACTCAAAAATTAGTCAATGGGTTATATATTATAAGAATGTATTGGTAATTTTTAGAGAGGAGTAATCTGTATTCTGTGCTATGTGATGTCCTTCCAGGTAACATGACTCTGGCTCTGCTAATATATTCAAATCCATAAAAGTAGTCAGAGATCTTTTGAAAAGATCTGTCAGAGATCTTTTTAGTAGTTTACATGAAATGAACTAGTTCCTCAGGCATTCTCATAAAAATTGCTACCAAAAGTGACATCCTTATGAATGTGCACGACTGCTACTTAGAGCAGATCCCTGGAGGCTGAAAGTTCAGACAAATGGTGCTGCAGTTCAAATGAAGCCTTCAGTAATTCTGTCTGTTCTGTGGTGTTCAGCAAACCAGTGCTTCGAGCTCAGAGTTTTCAAGGTCATCAGTTTGGCACCATCAGGACAGAATCGAAAAACATCATCCTATATACATAAGAAGTCACAATTGTAATGACCTGTAGGTATGGCAAATGTTCTCAGTACCCTTCAGACTTCTAAAACCTTTATATAACATGTATTAAATTTTTTGCTTGTATTTATTTGTATTTATTTCATATAAAGAGATCAATATTACCTAACATGCACACAAGGTTATTTCATAGCCTCTCAGTGTCTTTGAGGTTTATTGAGTGCCCAAGAACATGTTCATACATACATGAGCTGCTACCATCAACTGATGAATGTTAATATCCTCTTACTGAAAGTGTCATCTTCAGATTGTAATAGCTGTAGATCTACTCTTGCCTCCTATCTGGCAGAGACTTTTTTCCTTGGTAAGAGGAAATCAGATGATCAGATCATTATCTGATCTCATTGACAGTGTTTCTTGCAAAGACTGATAAAAATTTAACACAAGTGACACAGGATGTTATTGACTTGCCTTCTAAGAGATTGCTTATTTTACTTGGAATTACTCAGAATCTAAAATTTACTTGGAATTTTACTCAGAATTACAGCTTCAGGCACTCATTGTGTAGGCAAAGATGACACATTATTTTCTTGAGCACACTAGCAGTGAACTATCATGGGCTCTGTTAGAACCACTTCCCAGAAAACATGGCACAAAGGATCTTACTGCATCTTGGCTTCATCTTGCAACCTGATCTATTATCTCTGGTTCTGCATTCCCTCCACAGCTGACTATTGCTCTTTAGAATCAGTTGTCATTATGCCTTGACCTATCACTGCTGTTTCTGAGAGAACGCAAGTCATTCCCTTGACTAGTAGTGGTAACAGATAACAGGCATTTGAAAGGATGGATCAAAGATAATTTTCAGTGAAAGAAGGAAAGGACTGGCAGTATTTCACTCACTAGTTGTAGTGGTGGTGCTTATAAGACCTTCAGGCTTGGCCTTAGAAAATACCATACCACAGAAATATCTATGAAACAACGAACAAAAATTATTTCAGCATCTTCATTTCAGCACCTTCTTTCAGCATAAAAAGGAAGACTCTGTGTGTGTGTGTAGGAAGTAGACTGCTAGGAATTGCACTTGTGAAGCAAAAAGGAAATCCAACACTTCTAAAGTAAAAGAAGAGTAGTGTTGTTTGCTTCCAAGCAAAGGTGCTGGAGGCATGAGTGAAGAAAGATCTATCATTTAGAGTGATATTCTTCCAGTACTAAATTAATCTATCAAGATCAATGCCAAATTAATTTAACAACACTTATGTGGTTGATGCCGTTCTACCTGGGATGCAAGTTTACAGTGAAATAAAGCACCATTGACCTGCCTATCCACTCGTACGTAGAAAAGGTGATCTGCCCTTTTCTTCACTACATGAATTTTACTACAGCTCTATTTACCAATGTAGGACATTCAGAAAAACTAAAGTTTTCTGCAGTTTCTGTCCTCGTCTGAAATTACAATGCAGCATTGCCATTCTATTTAAGCTACTAAATAACAGTTATATACTACAAATGGCTAAACTTCCATAAGAACTAATATGTTATTCACACCATGTGGTTTCCTAAGATTATCTTCTTGGGATTTAGCAGACACTATACAACAAAGATTAGTAGCAATCTAATCTAGTAATAAAAGCCTCATGATTGTTTATGAACAGCTTCTTTCAAAACATTTTTTACTCCTTGATTAACACTTATTCACATAAACACTGCAGAAGTATTACTGGTGCAAATAAATCATTGTAAAAGGTGTCTAATATGTGTCTAGAATTGCAATTCAGCCTGTTGGATTTCCAATCATCATTTTCAAAAGCTTCATATAAAATCTTTTGGGCTTTGATTTTTTTTTCATTTTAATAGCAGATTAAATCAGAGTAGAGTGATAACATCTCTAAATGATTTCCTAAACTGGAAATCTTAGTATGCCCCACAGTTTTAAAAAATAATAATAGTAAAATTATTTTTTAAACCACCAAAAAAACACACCTCTAGGCCTATTGCCAAGCATCATTCTGCTTGATAATTGGCCTCTAACAATTCTGCAGTTGCTTCAGACCAAATTAAAAGTAGCTGGCCACAAAGGGCAAATCACAGGGAGACCTGGTGCCATTAATAATCAGAGGTGATGATTAGTGAGAATAGCAGAGGAGACACTAAGTGCTAAGTGATTAAAGAGAGACAAACAGACACTGAAATGTGGGCAGTGCAGGAAAGAAAAAAACAAGTAAAGACCAAATTATACTAAAAATACTTTGAGCTGTAACATCTGTATGTGAAGACCACCTTGCGATTAAAACCCTGTCAGGTAAGAATAAGTGTATTGGAATTATTCTCACTATTTCAAGTGCTTTCTTCCCTCATCCTCATTATTTTCCAAAATGTTTTCTTTTTACCTGCTTCTTTTACTTACTTCCTTTATTTGACTTGTGAAGCAGTGGGAAATGTGAGATTGACAGACACAGTGACCAAAGCCTGTATTAGTCTTTCCAACAGGCACAACAGGAGCAGTAACTGAACAAACTTCGTCCTCGCTACTGCCTGCCAGCCTGTTTCATCTGTGTTGCAGTCAAGTCAAATGTCTCAGAAAGTGAGAAAGTTCCACTTGATTGGTCTAGCTAATTCTTTCACCCACTGCTAAGGAAGACAGAGTGTCTACTGTAAATACTGTAATAACCTGTTTTTTCTGGATCCTTGGCGTAGAAGGAGATCAGGTTGATCAAGCAGGAACTGCTTTTCATAAATCCATGCTGGCTGGGCCTGATCCCTTGGTTGCTCTGCCCATGCCAAGTGATGGCACTTAAGATAACCAGTTCCCTAGCCTTCCTGGCCAGCAAGGTGAGGCTGAGAGGCCTGGAGTTCCCTGGATCCTCCTTCCAGCCCTGCCGGAGTGTCAGATTTGCAGATAGCTGGAACCTCATCAGTTAGCCAGGACTGCCAGTACACAACTGAATATTGGTAGACTGCTCATCCTGTAATGTTTTGGTGCAGGTTGGTAAGTGTGAAATTAAGATCCTTTTGTTTTATGGGTTTCTTTTATTGTGTGGGGTTTTTTTCCTTATAGAAGAATCCACACGAGTGGCTATTACCTGGGCACATTAAAAGAAGATATAACAGGAGCAGTTCAGTATGAAAATCTAGATTATATGAAAATCTATATGTGATCTGTGATGCACACAAACTATAAAAACATGAATACTTCCAGAGAATCTCTTTAACCTCCTCTGGGAAAACAAGTTGCTTCTCTAAAGTAGAATACCCAGTTTAATAGTTTTTCCCAATAAACAACAACAGTGTAAAATAATTTATATCAGCATAGTGCTCACCTAAATTATGGATAACTGGAAAGACTGAGGGACACAAAATCAACACATTCTCAACACACAGATTTCTTGCCTTCTTCATGAACCTTAAAGACTGTGAAGTACACAATTTTTGGAGAATATATGCACAGTTGATAGTTTTTAAGTCATGAAGATAAACATCAAGAAGATAAAATATATTGTAAGATTTAGATAAATATATTTTTCCATGGCTAGGCCTTTAGAAGATACACAAACAAGAAAGGAATCATGATATATGATACCTCAGGGATGAACTCTGTCTTGGTTATTTTCTAGGAGAAACTGTTTCATCCACCAGAATCTTGATTTCAAAAATCTTTCATACTCAGTGGGTAGGCAGAGATATTCTGTTCTGGCTTGTTTTACACATTATCTGCTTCTCTTCACTTCTTTCAGTTTCTCTTTTCTCCATTTGCTCCAACTTCAGTTCCCCTAATGAGAAGCAAAAATTTTTTCTTTGACCTGGTATTGAGCTGCCTCTGCCACACACCAACCCTTGCACTAACCAGTGTAGACACACGGGATGAAATATGTCCAAGCAAGCCTTCTCCCAAGGGGCACAGAAAGCCTAAAATAGCACCTGCCATTCCAGGTACGATTATTAGATGCAAGTTATATGCATCATTTAAAATCATTAGCATAAAATCAATAGCTCGAGGAAATAATTACCGTTTTCACCATAACCTTGTCCCTCATGGTACTTCATCCTTAAGGGTTATTTAATTAAGGCACAAGAAGGATATCTTTCCTTAGTGATTATGCACGAAATTTAACTGACATAGAGAAATGGAAAGAATCCCTGTCCTCCATTCTCAAAAGCCCTTTACTTCCTTATTTTTGATTCCAATGAAGCAGTAGAATGAAAACCTTGCCAGACAGACTAGAAAGGATGTGAAATTTCCTTTGCTAACTACCTTTAAGAATAAACTTGCTTGTTTATTATGTAGTACAGTTTTATCTATTTTGCATTGTTCAAGATGGGTGAAATGAACGACATCCTGAAGTCCATTCCAACCCTGTCTTTGGACCATTTATCTTTAATAAATAAAAAGAAAAAATGTCCCATAGATCAATTTTTGTTCTTGTGGTTCTCCTGAGATAAGAGCTCTGGAGGCAGAGCACTGCTTCCCAAGAGCATAAGCCTGTGGCTGCAGCAATGACTGCAGAAATATTTTCTAGAAAAAATTCTCATTCTTCTCCTAAATGGCCATTTTGTCTTTTTATCACTATGGTGTGATTCCACAAGGACCCAGATCGAAGAGGTAGAAGCTGAATTATGATGTTCAAATTAGGGTAATATAATAAAAAATATGAAATTTTGGACCATATTTCAATTTTCAGAAGCTATGTTGCCATTGTTTTAGAGATCCAAATTGTTCAGCAGCATTTAAACTAAAACCTAGTCCTAAATGAGAAATATAGCACAAAGCTGGCTACTACCTCTTTCTATTTAATTCAGGCTGTCACCAGTGAGGCTGATTTCCCTGCCCAGCTCTGTTTTTGCAATGAGGTTTAATAAATACTGACAGCAATTACACAGAAAGAAGACTTTAAACAGGCCCTATTGAATCCTCAGAATGGACAAGATGCATAATGAATATGCTACACCCATTAGAGAGGAGGCTGATTCTGAAAGATGGCCTGTCTCAGTTGAAATTTAGGACACTTTAGATACTTTCAATATTGTGACACAAGACGTTCTTCCCTGAAATTCACCCCCTTGCCTGTACCCTAATTGTAGCCTTTACATTCTGGGTCATGACAACTACAAAATGAGCTGGTATGTGCTGCACTGGAAGCAGCAGACTCTTTACACTTCCTATGGATTCCTTCATTTTCAGGAAATTCAGAGTCAGCCATCTATCTTTCTAGACACTTTTTACAACCAGACACTGATGTCATATAGGATCTCAGCAGGAAAACCTCCACGGGAAAGAGGGAAGGTACCTCAGTCCACCAGAAGCACCGATTTCAGGAATTTTTTGTATGGCTACAAATATCAGTAATGCCGTGTGGAAGCTGGCGTTATATTCGTTAAAATGTTTAAGGCTGATGGTTACGAGAAGGCCCTGCGGGAGAGGCACAGCTGCGGCTGGACAGCCCAAGCTCGGCCGAGGGGTGCGAGGCAGCTGCGAGTGCGGAGAGAGCCGGTCGCGTGGGCAGCACATGATCGGGAAGCTGATTGGCTGACAGGGCGCGTGGGCAGCAGCAGTGCAGCTGTGCCAGCCAATGGGGGCCCTTCTGCTGTTGGTTAGGCTGCGGTTTGGGTTCGGGCATGTTCGGTTGAGGTTGAGGGTGTGAAGAGGGGGCGATTTTTGGCAATAAATGGACCTTCTTTGGACACGCAAAGGGGTCTGTGGCCCCCATTGCTGCAAATGCTGCATACTTTCTTTGAAAAATAGCTGCAGCTGAACACGTGGATGAGGTCATTGCGCACGTACGATAGAGAATTATATATGTGTTGGGTAATTTTCATAAACACTTGTATTGAATTCCTCTTAGCTATATCTTAGCATTTAAATTAGGTACACAACTGTACACTCATTCTCTGAATTATCGTATCTTTCATTTATATAGAATATTATCAGTAATATAGAAATGAACTTTAATTACTAATCCTAAAGAACATTTCATGGCTATCAAGAAACATATACAAACTGAGTGAAGTGAGATGTACTGAAGCTTGGGGAACTGCTGGAGACTAAGTATCACTAAGCAGTATGCATGAAAATATAAATATAAAGTAATAACCCCAGCTGAACCTTCAATTTACTGATAATTCGATCTGACAGGAATTTTCTGGTACGGCTGGCAAAGTAACTGATTAAGGACAAAACCTGAACTCATGATTAATGGCTGCATTGAATTTAGACTTTTTTTATTAAACAAAGGGAGCAGGAACAAGTAAGAACTCACTTTTATAGTTAACTGAGACATGGTTGATATTGCCCACACCCATGAATTATAGAAGTCAAAAAAAAAACCAGTGGGAGGCTTATTACTTGAATGCTCAAGCAACCCAGGTAACAAAAATTCATAGCAAAGATAAAATAGCAAGTAAACAAAGAAACTGAAAGTAATGAGGAATGTCAAAAATAGGAGACATTTTTCACAAGAAAGGCTGAAATAAAGAAATCCTCATATAGGAAAACAGATAAGTAAGAAATGCCAGTACTAAATCTGAACAAGTATCCACAAAAGTTAATGGCAAACTTTTTGAAGTCTATGTCTGTTAGTGTATAAATTGCTTTCCTTGTAATTACAATGTTTGAGTGACAAATTTTGCTGAGCATTTCTCAGATGAATTAGATTTCCTAGCAGGTAGACAAATTTCACTGAAGAAAAAAAGCAATTCCTCATCTACTATACATCTGAACAAGAAAGAAAATCCAGTCAAAATTTTTCAGTGGAAATATTTTCAAGGAGAAATGATCTGTCTGAAAAAAATTCTTACAATAAGTTTAATATTTTTCAATCTATGTTTTCTAAAAACTATTCTATTCTTAGAATACATTTCACTTGTAACAAAGTGTTTCTTACACTAGGATTTTTAAATATAAAGAATAAGAAAGAGACGTTCTGATTTATTGCTACATCTACTTTTCAGGGTCTAATTTTCATACTCTTGATTTGGTTGAATCCCTCAGTAACTTTTCATTTCAGTGGCTTTTTTCTGTTTTTATATCAGTTAACAGGGAGGAAAGTAAAGTTCTGTATGGGACTCACACTGTGTGTCAATGTAAATGGGTCTCATAAAATTTAGGCAATATTCACACAGATCCGTGCATATGTGTATGTACATATATATACATATATACATATATATACACGCACATATCTAACAACCATGACCTCACATCATCATGCATTAATATATCTTTATGTAATATTTTAATACTTTAATATTCAATTATTAATCAATTGATCAGTTAATTTAAACTAATTAATAATATTGTTAACTATTAATGTATTAATATACTTTTTAATATTGCTTTAATACACATTTCAGCGTTCCATGCTCTGCCTTTAGTGCCTAAACAAGGGTTAGGCACATACATACACCTGCGTTTTCCTAGGGTTATTTGCCCTGTCCAAACAGAGCAAAGCACCTCAGTTTGCAAGCTTTTTTATGGCACCAGTAGAAACCTCACTAGCATGTATTTCGGGACAGTCTCTCTCCACAGCCTCTTCTAATGATCTAAAATCCACGGGGATTTGTGTAGTATGCTAAACCTTTAACACAAGCCAAATGCTGTGTCAGCACCAATTCCAGTTACTCGCTTTGGTGCCATTAGATACACATGGTGAGATTTCATTCCCATCATGTTTCTAGTTTCAGCATTGCCTAAGGGGATTGTAAAAACTAGTCATGTCTGCGTGAGTCTTGAGGCATAGCTCAAAGAATATACCTGAACTCAGGGCAATAATGGGTTATCTTTTTCTCCCCCCCGCCTCTGGCTACATTAAATAACGCTTTGGTATTTAAACATAATTTAGAGTACACAGATGTTGTCCGAGAGAGAGAGAATTTCACTCAGTGTGATTGCAAATACAAACACAAATATAAGAATAAAGATATTACCATGCTATGCCTTGCTCCTCCCTGATTTGAAATTTGTGGAAATTGTTAAACCTCAAGAACTACAGAGCTTCTCTCAGTGATGGTAGTGCCTGAGAGGGAAGCAGATTAATATCTGACCATGAAGCTATCTTGTATTCTTCACCAGGTTAAGAAAGGAAGATTGAGTGAGAGTTTAGGATGACCTGGAAGTGGCAAGGTGGTACAAGACAGGATTTTATAGTGCTTCTTCAGTTTTCCAATGCAGCTCTTGACATAGATACTATTAGGCATGAACAATGGTATCACTGTTTATACTGTAAGCATAGAAACACCATTAGGTGGCATTTAAACAATCCAGCTGGCCATTCAATTTTTGTCACAAGAGATTGAGCATAATGTTAACAAAACAGCAAAAGGTACAGTCTGGTAACTGGAGTAGATCTCTTCTAACTTTGAAAACACCTCCTTCAGGCTTTACCAAAGACTTTGTGGTTGTATCTATTAAAACCTAGAAAGTGTTTTGGCATCTCTTTCTGTTTCATCTATTGGAAAACAGTAATTACAGAGATTCTTTTTTAAATCTGTACAATATGACAGGGAAAATTGGAGGGGACTTTCTTTATGAATATGGCTCTTGAGTGAGAAAAATCAGGAATACATTCCAACTTTTTTTATCAGTATATAACTTTGCTATATAGGCTAAATACACACAAAATACTTAGTGATTTACAACCTTAGCCATTATATTGATAACTAAATATCTCCAAAGGATAAACATCTTGATATATTTATTTCACACCAGTGTAAAACTTGAGCACTTTTCACACATAGGACATCCAAGATAATTGTTTTTACTTCTGTTTAACACTTGTGATTTAAAAGAAAAAGATTTATTTTGAAACAAAACTGAAATAGCTGTCAGTGGATCGTCAAAATCACAGTAATCTGTTTTTAAATATCCCATATTTTTATTTCTTGACATTGTAAGAGCTGTGTCTAGATCTAGTATCTTTTAAGAGAAAAAGGACCGTTTTCATTAAGTGCCCTATTTCTGACTGCTCTGCATTCTAACAAACTTGTGGCCACCAAGGATTTTACTGCTGTCACTCTGCAGCACTTCCTGGTCACCTGGAGTTTCATTAACAGGAACAAGAACCAGATATTTGTGCTCTAAAATCACAAATAATCATGACTGCCTATAAAGAAACAATGCTACTAATGTTACAAGTAAAGGAGCAAGAAAACAATGACAGATCTGAGTAGTTCTGTCTGCATCTAATCATGGCTAGTACCTACATTAGCTAGACTCATTATTGAATGAAATGGAATTTTATATACTAATCATAATATTGTAACAGGGAGCTTGAGACCTTAAGATGTCATTTAAGAGGAGGATTTGTCTTGCTTTTAGTAATCCTAAGGCCTACAAAAAGGATTTGAATTGATTTTATTAAACACATTTACATCTTTCAGCCCAAAGCTATACTATCATAGTCAGGACATGTGATTTAAATCCTCTGACAGAGAGAATCAACCGTGGTAAAGAATCTTGATTAAACATTTTTGTGGCTAGGTAGGACACCCCACAAAATAACTGACAGTCAGAAACCTTCAGATTATGTCAAACATAATTTTGTTTTGCAAATCAATTTTATAATGCTTAATCAGCCCTCTGGTAAACAACTATTGATTTAAATTAAATCAGAAAAGTTTACGTGCAAATCAAAACTGAATTAGTTGGCTGTTCAGAGATAACTTTCTTCTCTACTCACAAAAATGGTGATCAGAAGGTGAGAAAGAAAAAATAATGAGAAAAAGATGCACATTTTACTTGCTTGGAAAGTAACAAACACCTTGTTGTGTTTGTTGATATAAATTCCTGCCTTCTTTTATAATCTATGATGTATTTTCTGTACCAGCCACTTCTATGTAACTTCACAAGACCCTCAGATTGGAGGAGTGGTGCCCAGTCCAAATGACTGTGTGTATGAAACAGGCATGAAAACACAAAATTGATTGCAGAAGAATCAAGGAGGATTTTGGATGGATGGATGGATGGATGGATGGATGGATGGATGGATGGATGGATGGATGGATGGATGCTCTAAGCTCATTTGAAAAAAAACCCCAAAGCTAGTCTCTTTGTGGCTATGCATGAATTTGTATCTCATACATGTAGGTGAAAGAGAACAAAACAGGAAGTCCTTTGTCTTGTCAGAATTACTCTCCAATTTCTACTCCATTTATTTAGGGAACAATAAAACCCATTCGTTTGTTTTTCTTGAACACTCTTATCCAGTCTGTTCAGATCCTGAACAAAATGCTCCTTATTTTCTGCACAATACACATGGTAAAACTTGACCTAGTCACAGTGTATCTAAAACTGGAGTCTAAATGAACCCTGTTGTATTCCCCCACACCAACCCACCTCATAGATAAGGAACAGATTCTAAATTTTTGTGTTTAAATTCTTTTTAAAGAATGTAGTTGTCCCAAAAGGGAGCATTTCAACTTCTGCCTACAGCTAAAATTGTAAATTCTTAACATGGTTTCTTGTGCTTCTGAATTGACAGTCCTAAACAATGGATTGTCTGTACAAAATCCAGAATCACTACAAGCTTTTTCCCTAAGTAGCTACTTAGGAAGTACCACAATCTAAAAATAGGATCTCTGCAGGTTATGTATAGCACTACTTGATTTTATAAGCTATTTCCCTCCCTAGTCTTTTCTCTGACAATGCTGAAGTGGGTAACAATCAGTTTTAGTTACCTTAGTGTGGTCTGAAAGTCAAACATATTTTCCTTAGAAACTGGTTTCAAAACTATCAAATCCTGCCCTAAAGCAACCATCCAGGGGCATCTTTCTGATTCTTTCTGATCTGAGCTGATCTAAATTGATGATCAAGCTGAAATCTGCTTCACACCCCTGACTGCAGATATAAAGGAACAGGATTAATTTTATGTTATTGATTTTTTTCTTTCTGGGGTATGTCAAATTTTTACACACATGCGATAAATTAATTCCGCATCTAATCACAGGTATGGCAGCACCTAATGCATGCAAATTCAACCTAAAATTTCCCATGATTCTATAGAATAAGTTAAAGGAAAGTCTGTCTGTCTTTTCTATTTTCCTGCTGCTTATATGACTAATTGATATAAGGTTATATGTAAGGTTTGGTACCCACAAAGGAGACACTAAAAAGCAGATACCCAGTTTTATCAAACACAAATGGTAATGCTACATCTTGCACTGACCTCATATGCTGTTGTGTTAATTACATCACAAAGCAGCACATCTCAGAGTCAAGCCTTTTATACTTTGAGGTGTTTTACTTTGACACGTACTCCCTTTGGTACACATTTTGTTCTCTGGGTTTTACCGCAGATAAAAAGTAATCATCTGTTCTCTAGACTATGCTGATATTCAAAGAATCAGCATTTTTTTTAAAAAGTCCCTAAAAATGGGTCCTAATGCATGTCTCATTTCTTGCAAGAAAAGCCACAAACAAAGAATATGATGATAAATTGACAAGATAATGTTTGAATCTATCAACTTATCAAAAAAAAACCACATTTAAAACTTCAAGTGTTTTTCCAGATATTTATTTATCCAGTTTGGGTTTTGTAATGTAGTATATTTTTTACAACATAAAAATTTGAAATTGTTCTATACTACATTTTTTTAACACACACATCATCATAAAGCCTTAATTAAACCCTCCTTCTTATTTTTGTTGTATGGAAAGGTATTAAATACAAATTCAGGTCCCAGTGAGCTTTCTTTTGGCTATAGATTTCAATTTAGCCAAATCATATTGTCTATAAATACATCAAATCACTGTGCCACAAGAAGAAATGAGAGATGAGAGGATTCCTTAAGAGCTTTTTCAAACCAAAGCATTATCCAGACAAGACAAATGGGTGTATTTGCACTTATAGACTAGGAGGTGCATGAAAGAATAATAATGCAACATAATTATACCTTTGTCCATAGTAGCTTTGCAAAGGCATTTCATTCCTGACTGTCATTGTCCTCTGTTTTTCCGCACCACGGCTCCCAGGCAGATGGGTACCCTAATGCTGACTTACTGAATGTGCCTTCAAAGCAAAAACCACCATTCATACTGATTGCTGCACAACAAAGGATAGTAGTAGGAAAGGTCACAAAATTCATTTTCTCTAATGATGTAAGTATTCATCCAGATATGCAAGAACGCTGCATTTGATTTGCTCCTCAGGTATTTTTAGCTGTCTTCCACCAAAAAGGCTAAATAATCGCATCTCTAAACCATTCATGCTGACACATCTTTAATAAATGCATACAGATGAGGGGACAAATGGCAGATAAGAGATTTAGGAAAATACATTTTGAAGAAACACAGTTTATTTTAGAGTCTTTGAAAAGCGACTGACGGCAAGCCTAAGCAGCAGTGTAAAGAGACCAAAGTGGTCCTGCATATATGACTGGAGCTGTAAACCTATAAAGCTTAACCTTTAGCTAGTAGATTCAGTTCTGGTGCCAAAACATAGTTAATTACAGACCTTTGGAAGAACTTGAGTAAAAATGGTTCATTCATTTCATCACAAAAATATGTAAACATATTTGCAATTACAATTGCAGGTGAAGAAACCTGAGGCATTTGATTATCCAGCAATGATGGAACAAAAGGCATTCTTTCATAGAGAAAAAGGAGGGTAGATGTGTGTATCTGTTTCTCCTTATATTAGGTTATAAATTAAATATGATTCCTGTACCCCAGAATTTTAGAATTCTTCTTGTTCTAATAAAGAACTTTTGGGGGATTTTTTGTTTGTTTGTTTTTTAATATAGAGGCACAACACTCTGTAATAGTCAGCTTTCTGGACAGTAAAAACTCTAGAAATTTGTATAAGGATTTATTATCACTACACTGGAGATTCTGTGTATTACCTGAGAAAGAATAGAAGGTAAAACAATTGAATTCTGCTTAGAATTCATGAGACAGAATATGGGCTGGATTCAAAAGCAATCAGTCAGTCTCCCCATTGTTACCTTGACCCTCTCAGTCAAAAGTATTTACTTAATATTGCAAAATGGCTCAGCTCTGCACTGCTGTCAACAATCAGCTCCTTAAAAGGAGGCAGGGACATTTAAAAAACCTACATTTTAAAAGAAATCAGGAGCTGCTTATTCCTGAAACCAGTAATTCATTGTCTTCCAATCTGCATTTACACGCACGCGGACACACCCTGTGGGCAAGGGGCAGGCAGTACTTGTCAGCTGGTGATAGACTGTGATTTGGGAGCATATTGTTTGCCAACCTTTGAGTTTAAGTCCCTAATAACAACAGCTTTTAGTTCCTGGCTTATTACAAGTGGCAGTGTGTTGTATTGGTCATTGGGTTTAGACCCCTCAGCAATGCTGCGAGATTTGATGAGTGAGTTGGGGTTTTATTCTGCTTACTAGGTGTCTCTCAAGTCATCAGCCAGATACTTCCTGGCACTGTTCCCTCAACAGGGATAATGAATCATGACAGTTCATCTCAAATTGCCCAACTCAAACATTTAAATGTCTGCCACGATCTACCAATGAACCCATCTGAGTGCCATTGGGGATCAGTGGGAGAAACTTATTAATACACATGGGGTTTGGCAGCATGTCAGGCTTAATATATCACAACAGCTAAGATAATACAGTTGTGCCTTCCCCTCCCCTGTCCTGTGGTGAGAGAAGTGAATACCAGCAGTGTGATATCACCAGGGAGTGCAGTGGTGCCATCCTGCACCATTTGCAGCATCTCACTTTGTATTCATCCACTGCCTTATGTGGCATTTTGAAGTGAACTCATTTTTTTCAGTAGAGAAGTTTTAAGCTTTGCAAGAAGTGAAATGAACTTCTAAAAAGTATCTTTCAGAGGTATTTTGGAAATCTGTAGCATTCTGATTAATAAACTTCATACTCATCTGATTGCCTGTTCTATACTAGAACCATGGTAGAAAAACATGAGCTCATAACAAGCCTATAGCTCAATTTGCTAATGCAATTTTTTTATTCAGTCAGAGAATCGTAAGTATTACTGACATGAAGCAGTTGAAGGACAAATAGAAATGTTTTAATATGTAGCTCCAACTGGCTACATATTTTCTCCCAGAAGCCTTGAGAAGCAATTTGAGATAAAGACCTTCTCATTTTGGAAGAGCATTACTATGGCTTTTTGGTGCTGTCTGTATGTGCTATACTAGGAACTATTACAAATAATTGAAGACTCATGCTTTATTTCCAATCCAAATGAAAAAAAACAAACAACGAAACCCAGTTTTCTCAGAAGAAGCTACTGTGACCAAACAAAATTCACTTATTTTCCCTTATGGTAGGCGTAATACCCAGTAGAGAGAAACTTTTTGATAACAGTAATGTCTCAGGACACACGTAACAGGAAAGAAGGCATGTTACAGCTCATTTACTTATAGCAGTTGTGTTAAATTGCAGGTGAACTAAAATAGAATATAATTCTTCTGAAGAGACCACAGTGAAAGGATTTGGAAATCTATCTCAACAAAATTGCTCTTTGAGTTAATATTTTATGGCTGAGTATTAAAATAATTATCCCCATTATCGATCCTGCCTATGTGGTATGGGCATCCAAACAGAACCTAGTGATGTTCTTAGTTTTCTCCAGAAGACTAAAACTTGGAGTGGATTTCTTTAACATGTTATTTACAGAAGGTTATGAAGAGGACTTCTTCAATCAGCTTGCAATTCATTTTCTCCTGTATCAGCAACTGTGCAAAAGCTGGAAAAACATTGTCAAAATGAGAAAACATTTGTGTAAGATTTGTTAGCCACTATCAGCCTCTTCTTTCAACAAAAAGTCATAACTTTGATGCTCAGAGACAGAACAGAATGTGTCTTAGTGCAGTGATAGTGTGCTTTTGAAATAAAATTCTCGCTTAACCCAGTTTATTTTGTATTGGTCTCTTTGCAGAGAAATTCTGATACACATTAAGTAGATTCTTTTGGGAGGGAGTTAACAAGATTCTCTGGTTTGAGCATGCACCACATTTTCCAGCCCTTCCCAGGGACTGAAGAGTTACAGCCAAAGCCTTGTGTTTTGGATAGTTGCAACACTTTTGCATAGTGAGGATGACAGATCCAGTAGAAAAGAATAAATCTAGTGCCAAGTAAGAATCCCAAACTGCCTGTCGTGTTGGTGTAGGGGCCTTTACACTTTTTTTTTTGTCTGCTGACTTGCTTCTACTGCACTAAATTGCTAGCTACTGTAGATACCACCACTAGGAGTTACTTTTTTACAACTCATAACGAAGTATAGTGAAGTGCTGGTGTCATCTCAAAAGAGATCAGAAAAGGACTCATTTTCAGCCACAGTTCCAGCTGCTCTTAAGGAATTTTATCTTTCTCACAAGGAAAAAGGGTACCTCTACTAGGAGGGCAAAGGGAACAGTAATGAAAGGATTCCCAACCTAGACTTGCGTTTGAAAGCATTTGAAAGTTATTTCAACATATGGGAAACTCCACTGCCTTGCTGAACTTTAGAATTAATTTCTATCCTTTTCCTTTACTTTTTTTCCTCTAATTTGTCTTATCTCCCGATTGTCTTGTTTTCTCAAGGAGCATGACATTTCTGTCTGTTTCTCCTTTTCTCCCTTGCCCTAAGTGTGATCTTACAGAATGCTCATTATGGTTGAATCACTTAATTAACAGAAATATTTACATTGCCTTGAAGTATCAACAATCCAACAGTTTTTGTTCCTAACCTAGTCCAAGAGACTGTATATTTCTGAATGTGCATTAATGTTATTCAGCTTCTTTTCTTTAAGCACTGAAAACGATCTAAGCCACTATTCCAGTGGGCTCGTTTACAATAATAAGACCCTAATGTAAGCAAGCACATCTTGAAATTCCTTTAAAGCTAATAGAATTATTTTTTAAACAAAGAATTAGTGCACTTTCATCAACACGAGTCCTAACTAAAGCCAACTAAATAGTTATACTTTTTAAAGAAGATAGGCTTTGTTCTCAACCACTGTTAAGAACAAAGGAAGGGAATATATGAAAAGTAATTGGTAGTTAAGTTTACATGCAAGTAGCAGTCAAGCAGGGAAGATATTTGTCTCAGCGCAATCAAAACATAAAGAAACAAATCAATTGAGATTACTGTGTGAGAACAAACTAATTAACTTTTGTGTAAAGAAAGATCAAAGTACATGTAACTCCATGGATAAAGAGCAAAGACATGAGCAGATGCAAAGCTGGGATTCTCCTCAACAGATAAACTGATAAAAGGTCAAAATCCATATATAGTAACAGTTATACAGAAAGCTGACCAATTCAGCTACAAGACAGGGACAACACACTGGTTTTAGTGCATAAACTATTAATGAATAAAGTAGATCACAAGCTGGAAAAATCTAAAGCAGGCAAGTAGTCAACACTTACATAATATATATCATACACATGCATGTGTATGTACACATCTGTATGCATATATATACTTCCCAATTGAAGTAATTATTTTGCTTTCAGAATAGGATCCCATGGATTATTTTCTTCTTGCTATTATAAATAAATCTGCATTTTTTCAACTCTTGATTGTATATAGAATATTGTTTTAAAACCCTTCAAATTGGTGGTAGCTCAATTTTTCCTCACATCTTGTCAGAAACCCTGTCATTTCTATAGGTCCTTTGAAAATCTGGTGGTCTACTTCATGTGAAAGAGTTAGCTTGCCTTTTTTAATAGAGCTATTATAACATATAGAAATAACAAGATTTTTAATGTCTGATTGTTTCTCTATCTGCAATTACTTGCTGTAAAATCCATGGTACCGGTTGTCCTTTCTGGGTACCCAGCATGGGTTCTGATTCCTCTTACTTCTATGGGGCTCCTGTGCTCACTCTGAGACTGACACTCTCTTTTCCAGATCCACAGGTAAGCCTTTGTACAGCTCATTGCAGCTGCAATTCCAGCATCACATCAGAATGGCTACACTCACTGGTGAAAGTTATGAGCCATAACTACTCATATTTATACCTACAGAACAAAGACATGATTTTCAGAAACCTGAATGATAAAAGGTTCCTTCAAAAAAAAAAAAAAAAAAAAGAAAAGGCATTCTCTGGTCCCAGCTTGTTTGTGTATCAAGTTATAAGGAGAACAAGCTCATGTTGGCATTCACTTAATTCCAGTACTTATATACATCACTCATAATGACTGGCTACCATTCTGACAAGACACTCTTGCCTCTCCAGGAAGGAAGAACTTAGTTTCATATCCTAAAAATGAAAGCTCAAAAACATTTAATTCAATTCTCCACTGAAGCCAGAGAAAGGTTTGAATAATGTATGTGCCTTTAATCCATGGCCCCATTGCTCCTCCAGTTCTGTCTCTGTCTTGCTCTTGTTTTCCTGTAGCACTTTGAATCAGAATGGATTATGCACAAGGGACCTTCATGCACTGCAAGCTATTTGGGAATTTAAACAAAGTCCTCTAGCTTAATTAGCCTTCTCCTAAGGTGATAAATGCCACTTTTTGATGTTGCAAAGGGAGTTTATGACCAAGCTAATAACTGATACTTAACCATACATTTCCTGAGCTGCAGTGATAAACGTATCATTTCCCTGGCTTCACTAATATAACCAAGTGTTAACTCAAAGTACAAACCCTGAAGGAAATGTTAAGAGAGGAATAACAGCTTTGCTGCATTTGCATACTCAGGACACACAGTAATGACTGAGTATTAAAGCTTGTTACAGCTTCTTCAAGACTGTAAACAGGGAACATCCTTAACTGATGGAACACCTAAGAAATTCTTAACACTGCTACTCTGCTTGGAATGAAAATCTATCATGAGAAAGCAATTTTAAAAGCAGGGGGCAGATGAATAATTCAGTAAAAAAGATGTCAGTCATTAAACAGACAACGGAAAAACTACTGCTTTTTTGTTACTGTTAGAGAAGAATGAAGAGAGGTCACATTAGCCTTACACAAAATAATAAACAGTTTTAGATAAACTAAAATGGGAACCTTTTTGACAGAGTATCAGAATACAAAGAAAATATATTTTATAATGACAAAATTAAAATCTTTTTTGGATGACAGTTATCCTGTAAAGTTTCAGGCTACAAAAATTGCTGAGACAAACGGTTTACAGGCCTAAAAATATGTACTAATCAGATTTACACCACAAGTGTTAAATAGAAGATTTTGTTAGAAAAGCTTCACTTTATGTATCTAAACTAAACTAGTCAGGCTAAGTGTCTATGTGTGCATGTGCATGCAAGCACAGACCTACACATATATGTATAGGGGAATGAGGGAAAGGAAAGAGAATGGAATTAATGGTATACCCTTGATTTCGACCACTCTGTTATGCTCTTTTATCTCATCTTTCAAATATTCTGCAGTCTGGAGAGAGGGGTTGATTTATCTAGGCACTTCAGTTCTTTGGAATACAGAATACGTTTTCTTAAAGTGATGTTTCACAACGTATTTCTCTTACAGAAGATATCAGAGAGAAATATATCCCATGGTTCCTCCCTTGTAGTTTTACTTCTGATTCTGCTCCCTCTGACCTTTTCCAGATTGTTTGTCCTCCATCTTAGGTAATTTATCTTTCTAATACTCAAGAGTGAGATGGGCCTGCAGAAAGTGGATGTATTACTAATTCTAGAAGTGAAAAACATTCTAGCTATATTACTGCTGCCAAAATCTTTTAACAAATGTGTTATTTTTACTTTTCCAGGGAATATTTAATGAGTATCAAATATTCATAGAGGATAGGTAATATTTAAAAGACATCTTTAAAGGATTAAAATGTGCAACTCTCTCATAGTGATAACCACATTAAGGCCTGCAATACAGTTTCATTAGGCACAAACTGTCTCCAAGGTGATAGCAAGAAAGAAAGATTTCAGAACTTTCAGTACTATTTGTATGGAAGTTCATATCCAAACCTCCATCTTGGATAGCCTTCATGTTAGCCACTCTCCCTGTAATCAGGCAGCAGGTATTCTCATTGTCACTTCATGATTTTATTCCCACAGTCTGAACACTATTTGGAAATGAGAACACAGGTAATGGTACAGGAGACCTAATGCAGACTGTGTGATTATACAATATTTTAAGATGTTAAGATAATACAACTGTGTTTAAGATATCTTTCAGTAAAACATAATCTTGTGGGGGTTTTTTGAAGAAAAATGTGTTGCCAACCACTCCAACAAAATGAATAGTAATTTTTTACTTATTTTTCTGATTCTTCTTTCTGTCAAACAGGTGCTTTGAATACCTCTGGACTGTTATTGTGCACACTGGGAAAGAACTGCCGTGCTTCAGAGCACACAAAGTTCTTATAGGTACAACTACAAAAATCAGAAGTCTAGGGGATGTAAGATACAGTACAGAAAAATACAAACACACTTGTTTATAAAATATAAATCTCAGTAATTGATATCAACTACCGAAGGATGCCATTCTCTCAATTTATATTTCTTCTTGCCTCACCAGGTTTACTACTGCTTTTGTAAAAAAAGAAAGGAACAAGAAACCCCAATTTGGCAAAACTGTCGACACTAAAGTTGTCAGGATGGTTAAGAAGTAAGAAGAAAATTAGATACTTAATAGATTATTGAAACCAAAGCAGGTGTACAAAATGCCAGCTTCCTAAATACCCAATAAATATCTCCTCTAAGCTGAAGTTTCTAAAAAGCTTCTTACAAAGTTTGTATTTCTTTTTCCAGTTTCTTTCTTATAAATCTAAACTAGAGGAAGCACTGAGCTTCATGACGGTTAATCCTGACTGTCTTACTTAACCAGTGCTCAGTCAAAGTATTCTATCTCCTCTCCTATCATGTCTTTGTGTTGCTAAAGTAAGGATAGCAATCTTTGATGCTGTAAACATCTATTTTTAATGGGAGAAGAGAATGTTTGGACTACTCAACTTTTATCTGCTTCACTTAGAAGTTCTGAATGAAATCAGACTGGAACATTTAGACAACAGTTTTTTGAGTTGTTGGAGCACAGGATAGAGGTACCCTGGCTATCCTGGATGTGTTTACTTTCATTTGCTCAGAAAGCCAAAATTCATAAAGCTATGAGGAAGAAGGTACAGTCTCCAAAATGCCCTGCCAAAGAGTTGATTTTGCTATTACTGGAGATGCTGAGAAAATTCCTGATAGGACTGAGCCATGGTAGAGCACTTAGTCAGCCTTTTTGTTTTGATCTGTTTTTATCTCCAGCTGTCAGGGGCACAGAGGGAGACAGCACACGGCAAGGCCAGAGTTCTTGCCCAAGAATATTCTTTCTTCCTTCTAACATTTTGGGAGACAAGAGTAGGAGTCCTGAAAGCACCTTTGGTAAGTACTTGTTTTCTACAAGTGTGAGAGACTGAGAGTTGAAACAGAACAGGTGGGGAAAATTCCCCAGAGTAGACTCTAAGTATATACTTCACTGACAAATTTTATTTTACAAAACACAGGCAAGTCATTTTACAACACTTCTCTTTTCACCTGCTGCTAGTAACTTATCTGAGATGATACAGAGATTGCAATCACTTTGGAGAAACAATAGTGGTTTTTTTCCTCCCATGAGGGATAGAAATGTGAGAGGGGAGAAGGGAAAGGTGAAGCAGCAAAAAGAAAGAGAAAAGCTGATGGTTCCAAGAGACCACAATAAGGATCTTCCTGTTCGAGCACACTGTAGAAAATGAAATTGTTCTTTAGTTTCTCTACTTGGCTATGATTCTTGTTCTGTATTTCTAATCTATTCCTAATGGGGCAAAAACTTCAGGAACTAAACATTATGCAGAGCAATAATGATGAAGAGATTTACCTTTATGTCAGGAAGGTTAGGTATGGAATACTAAACATTACCATTTGTCTAGTCTATCTGAAATATCCTACGTTTATAGAGCCACTTGGATGTATAGGAGCGAGAGATGGTATTTTCCAAGCCTGTATATTACGGACATTGTCATTTTTATTGAAGAGGTTCTTGTCTACCCTCTTGCATTCCACACCACGGGAAAGTCTCGGCAAGAGGAAAACAGAGATATGGTTGTCACATTCAGTGAAACATAGTCATGGGGTCTGCTACTGTAATGATTTTGGTCAGAACCACCAATCAGGCATAACTGAAAGAGAGGTTTCTGCTCCCCAAATAAAGTGGTTCCTTATGTGCATGTGTATATATATAATTCTTAATTCACGTGTAAATATGCAATGTCAGCATTCTAGCAAGCACAAGGTGCTAAGGGATGAAGCTTAATGAATAGGTTGGGTGTATGCTGAGATATCTATGATTTTCCACCTGTGCAAGAGGAAGTTTCCAATTTTAGAGCCCAACTATTACCAGCTGTCATGACTGTGTGTTTATTTTGAGATGCTCTAGGCAGATTATAGAGTACATTGACTTTCACAGGATGCATTGTGAGTCCTGCCATGTGCTGAGATTGTTGTGAGACTTTGATTATGTGGACTTAAAACTTCAACCCCACAAAGACAAAAAAATTGGCAAATTTTGAGTTTTTCTTTAACAAGCTTTAAGTGTCTTTGAATCAATAATGTACTTGCTAAATTGCCAGGAGGCTGGTAAATTCCCAGACTATTCTGGTCTACCCAGAATAGTCTAGTGTTTTGTATGGAGAGATCTGTAATGCAAAGGGAGGAAAAAAGGAAGGGCAAATGCATTCCTAGACAGGGAAACTACTGAATGTTTATAGCCTAAGATAGAATATATATAATCAGGGGAAAGCAACTTTGAATTTCCCTATCAACCTTCTACTAAAAGCAGCTAATAAAAAACTACACTAATCAGACTGATCCATGCAATGGGACAGAAACCACTTTATGTCTGGAATAATCATGAAAAGTACTGTCCCGTTTGTGCTAGGAGCAGGATTATTGTTCTGCCATTAACCTCCTATAGAGGTAGCTGTAGAGCTGCCAGTTACAGAGATTTACTCACCACCAGGTGTTAAGTCATCGCTGTAGACTGTGAATTAGACCAAGAGCCATAGATTTCTTGAACCGGCATTCAAAGCTTGAGTTATACAGCTGCCTCATCATATGACTGCTTTACTCCTTCGTTCTTCTGCACTATATGCTGGACTTCTAGCAGAATAAAATCACCCTGGTGAGTCTCCAGGGACAGAAGATCTCCTAGAAAAGGAAGATGTCGAAGTACTGGCTGTTCACACTGTCCAATCCACGTGGATACTAGAGCCAGATGGCATAGACAAGAAAATGGAGCGAGCCTGCCAAAGAAGCAATCCTTCTGCAGCTGAAATGCTAAAAGTCATTTGATGGGAGGCGTGTATCAGGCAGGACTAATCATGCTGAAAGTGTTACTTTGTGCTTTCACAGATACTTTCCCTCTTACCTAAGCCATGAACCTGTCCTAACTACAGAGAAGAGTTGGAAAGCAATACTTGCCTCTGTCAGTTCGCTTACTTTTTTGAGAATATTTGTTACAGGGACGCTATTTTAGCTTGGATAGTTCTGAAGAATGTATTTCATTACCTTTGGGTTATGGCAGTTTCTAGTTCAAAAAATCCCAGATTCCACTGCAGGAATCTTACCTTTAAATTGTGCTATTTAGCTCAAGCATTGGAAATTGGGCAAATTCGATATCGCTACACTGTGCCCAAATGCAGGTGAAAAAGGAGGCTTTTGCTATTTTACTGGTGTTGCAAATGTTTTTGAGCCATCTTATTCATTGATTGCATCTTATAAATTATTTCAGAGAAAAATGTTACCTAAAAATGACTGCATAACTTTTGAGTATAATGGAGACATGGAATGGATTTCTCTAATTCTTCTGGACATACCCGAGGGTCTAATCAAATCCCTTAAACGGCTCCCTCAGGCATAATGTGAAGGCCAGTGGTTTTGCTCTGCTAACCTCCACTCATCTGTTTTGGATTCCTGTTCATATTGGTATTACTGGCAAGTTGCTAAAGCCAGAATCATCTTACGACACCAGACAAAGCGTGTGCCTCTGACATGGACATTAAAGACTCTTATGATATAATACAGATCCCAGAAGATCTCAACACCTTCAGCAGCACAGTTCAGAGTGAAAACATTAATGTTTATCATCCAGCCTATTACTGTCAAACTGCCTCCAGCTATGCAAGTACCAGGATAGTAGCAGTAGCATTTACATCAGGCAGTTGTGTGAGGTCTTTGTGTGTGTCCTCAAGCAGATTAGAATATAAAGAAATGTTGATCATGCCAGGAGATTCTGTGCTGAGATACAAGATCATGCAACACGAAACAAATAACATCAAGTACACACACTGATATCTTCTCAAATAAAATCTTTGTAAGGAAACTTCCTAAAAATAAGGGATGTACATTAGGTTTTAGTTCAGACACATCTCTACTCATTTTGAAGCTCTTAGCTCTTCAATACTTGTTACTTTCATTGATTAGTTTTCATTAATGCTGCACAAACACTAAAAAATTATGTCCTTTACACAGACAGCTTACAACTTATATATGATACTAGATATCATTACCAAATTGTCATCTCCTGCTGAGTTGAAGCCCGAGTAGGGAGACTCTTCCTTTACTTCCATGCATCGATTTTTCTTCCTGATTCTCCTACTCTCAGTAAACCAAGATTCAGTGAGAGAGAGAAGTACTTACATTCAGAGATGTAGTAAAATTATTTGGCAAGGCTCCTAACCTAGATATTAAGTAGTCTCTACTCTTTACGAAGTACCTTTCATTGAAAACAGATAGCTCTTACATTTGCCTTTGGATTTGGCAATTGGTGGAAAGCTAATTGATTACCACTGTCAGAGGCAAAAAAAGCAGTTCTTCTGTACAGCAGTCCTAAAAGCATGTAGTTACCTGCCAGGGAAGAAACACTCAAATAAGCAGCAGGAATTAGTGTACACTTTAAATATTTGGAAAGGTTTGATTTCTTGTGCTGCAGAAAAGCAATCTTTTTCATATTCCCATCAGCAGTGTAGGTATTCAATGAGAAAATTAAATTGTTGATGATATTAATATTATCCCTTTATCCTGATTTCTATTTGTGTATCAAATATCTGATATAGACGTATCTGCAGATGCTCTGCTGTTCCAGCTTTGTTCATCTCTTGAGACAGCTACTTATCAGAGAAAACTTTCCTAGAGATTTAGTGTCTCTGAGACTCAGGATCACACCCCTATGTTAATCCTGACATGTGAATTTTAGCTTAATATTTCACTAGAAAATATAAAAACAACCCTCTCCCTTTTGCTCCCTGATAACAGAAATTGTTTTTCACAGGTCACACTGTTGATTTTGAGTAAAGTATACATTCTGTGTTCATATCCCAGATATGTAACAAACAGACTTGCATTCTGTAAGGGGCAAGGTCACAGAGATTTTTAGTTGATAAATGCTGTGTTTTGATGCTTTAAGTTCTTAACTCTGCTGCTTTGTCTCTAATCCACTTTTGAATCTGGGCTGCTGGGGGAGAAAGCTGCTATTTCTGTGCTAGGAAGGTCAGACAAGTGGATTAACATGAGAAAAAACATCAGTAATCTCTTGATTTTCCCGTTTCCCGATTTACCATGTAACAGGGGAAATATTACAACTAATCTTTTAACCTTTTAATGGGACTAAAGACGCAAGTAGCTCAGATGCAACACTACTGAGAGTGGTTATCACATACTCTTGGTTTTTTTGTTTTTGTTTTTGTTTTTTTTAGCTGGGAAATGTTTAATGATTACATTTGGTGCACCTCTGCTTTTGGTGGATCAAGTCCTGTATATTTGAACAAGTGCATTGGTTAAGAAATCTTTACAGCCAAGTTCCTGACTGACAGTTTTCTACTCTCTCTCTTTTTAAAGCACTTTGGTGCCATAGTTCTTCTGATGGGTTCTGTGTGCTGGCAATTACACTGATTAAAAACCCATTTGAGAGTTTCTAAGGTGACAGCTTAAAGTTTTAATGCTCCCTGTGATTTGTGAGAAGGAAAGCACACTGTTCTCAAAACACATGAGCAGTTATTTAAGATGTGGCAAGACCAAGCACTGAAATACAAGAATGCCAAAGAAGGAATTTGTCCTCTCCAAATATTTTTGGCAAAAAGAGAATGCTTAATGTCAGTAAAGAGCTGTTGTCACGTTCACAGTAATAAAATGATGACTAGGAACATATTCAGTACATTGGATTATATTTGTGTAGTTCAAATTCTTGGAGGCCTAGACCTGCAGGAGCCACTTCTGTACATTAGAACAGACCAAAGGTTTGTTATAATTTTTTTGTAGTTGTATGGTCATTAAGAGGCTGTCTGGAAGGTAAGATTTTGATAGAGCACATATTATGAAAATGTTCCCTCCCCATCTCTGTCATTTCTGAATCCAGTCTCAGTCTTGGCTCTAACTAGGCCTCACTCTGGGGTGCTTGAATTCTCCTGTAGTAAGGAAATCTCTAATACCCTTGTTTGACTCATCATTTTCTGGAGGCCTAAAGGCAGCATATGCCGCTAAGATTATAAAAGGAAAACATTTTTGATTGCTTAACTCCTGAGAACATTCTAAGGCTAATTATTTATACTAAATCCTGAAAATCAAACTGAGAAACCTGAGAGAAAGACTGACAACCAAGTAGTTTATCTGAAGTGGGATGAAGTGTATCTTGGGAGACACTTGTTTCTGGTGCGTTTTCAATTGGATTATAACAGTTAGAGAAGAGTGTTGTACTAATTAGGAAATTACCTGCATAATAAAAACAGAAGTTATTAAAGGAAGAAAAAAAAAAAAAAAAAAAAAAAAAAAAAAAGGCAATGTTATAGCACCATAGGAGTACTGGAAAGTTAAGACGGCAACCCATCGTCCAGATTTTATTCCTTACCTATCTTCCATGTCTTTTTCTTTTTTTCAGAACAGCAGATTGAAATGAATCAGGATATCTATCCAAATAGAGTACACTGGTTACCTTTGAAAAAACTCTTTTGCACTACATAGCCAACCTAAAATTGCAGACAGTGAAGACCAATGAACAAGACAAGAATAAATATTTTTTCTAAAGCTAAGCTGGTAGAGATTCTTGTCGCACTGTAATTCTTCGTATCTCTGTCTAATTTGAAGAACGCAGAACAAACGGCGTCTTTAAATTTCTCTGCCTGTTTTGGCCAAAGAAACTTAATATTTATGTGGATTTTAGTTTGTTTTTCCCCACTGCTTCTTTTCATTATTTTCCTTTCTTTGTCTGCCTGCTATGATAAACACTTGTCACATGAGACTAAGGGTGTCATTGATTGCAGAAAAGAGTAATCCAAACCATCCTAAATATTGGATGCACCTTTTTCTACGTTTGTAGTCAGAACTGTCCAAGAACTTTTACTGCTGTAAAACTCTATCTAAAATTAATTCTAAAAGTCAAAACCTGCTGACAGAAGCTCTTTTCTAGTCATGAGGAAGACTGCTATTGCACTTAAAGATGAGCTATGTAAATTCATTCTCCCTACATTCGAACAGGAAAAATAAATAAATAGCCTTCTAAACAAGGGAAGGGAGCAGAAGGAAATGGCAATTCACCAAACCAATGAATAATAACAAACGTGGCAGCAACATTTGAAAAGACTGATGTATTTTCTAAATAACATTCTAAAAATGAAGATTTCAGAAAGGTGTACTTCAGGAAAGGAAACACTCCTTTTGCTTTGTTCATAGAAAGAGAATATGTTACTTTTCATATATTTATATTACATTAATCAGTCCAAACAATATAAGCTTCTTCAACTTGTACTACCTGCAGTCCTACAGAAATATATGTAATTATACTATACATATATATATACACTATGTATATATATATAATACTAGTAAGAAAATTTCTTGCATTACTGTTCAAAAACCAGTTGAACCTTAGTAAACATTGTCTAAATGCTGTAGGGCAGCAGGAGGGAGAATCTTCCCTTCCAGTTCATTTTGGCCATCTACAACATAATATTTAATAAATAATATCCATATAAACTTACATTCAACAAAATTAAAAAATGATCTATGGAAATTTCAAGCCAAGTTTGGACCAGTCTTATTTCTGACCATGAAAAAGAATTTTGCATGGCAAGATGGAGAAAATTTAATTCTTAACTTCTGGTAAGAGAAAATGAGTATTAATTTTTTTCATTTGGAAAGCAGTTAGATGCGGATCAGTCTAATTTCAGACACGTTCTCTAGGTTTTTCCATAATTTCTCAGATTCTCTCAAATACTCAGACAAACACATAGGTGAACCTGTAAACTGTTTCCAGAAAAGCCACAAGCACAAAGAAAGACCGGAACACAGGATAAAAGAATGAAAGACATGATCCAGTTAGATGTACAACTAACCAGCTGACCTTACAGAGTTTAGGTCACCTCTTCAAAGATACTACTAACCCCCCATGTACTTCTGTCTTTCTGCACTCTGTGTCCCTCAAAACCCTAACTATAAATGACGGCATGAACGATAGTCCTAGAGGACAGGTAGGTTTGGAAAGACGATTACCATACTCAAAACATCCCCTCTCCTTCCTTCTTCTCCATACTTTATATAATGAGCATGATGTCATTAGGTCTGGAATATCCCTTTAGTCATTTTGGTCAAGCCTGAAGTATGCAGCCAGGTTCAAATGCAAGGCTACTGCTAATTATGTTGGTAGAAAGCTTTATTCAGCTTACATGCACTCAATAAACAAGCCTTTTTCTACTCCACAGACCACACCCATTTTTACAAACAACTTATTAGACATCCAAAACTATGTGCATTTTCTTTCTTTTAATCTCTTTATCCATTCTATTATTGGATATTCAGTCTTTGTACCTAAATCAATATTATTGTGGTAGCATGAGAAATTTTTGCTACATTGATTTCCCATAGCACTGCAATGTCACGTTAGCTCAAGGTGAAGAAGCTGGTAGGATGAGAGCAATAATCAGAATAATAATGGAGGAATTAAAAACCAAATTACACGTAAGAAATTGAAATGTTTTGTTTGGGTTCTTGGGCTATTATAAACTTGGAGATCAAAACAAAAATGGTTGTTACCATCAAAGGCATTGTATCAAATCATCCGTTTATTGACAAAATCAACATCCTTAAGCATGTTATTATATGAAATAAGTGTTGGAACCAAACAAATTATTGTTTACTGGCATCAGCTGAGTCTCCTAATGCTCTGCATGATGTTTTTCTTCCAGTGTTTTTATTCTTTCCTCTTAGAAACTACTGTATGTGGGTGGTTGGGGTAGAGAAGGAGTGTGTCTTAATATTTCACAGAGAAGAATATCCTGAATCAGACCATATGTCTGACAGTGTCTAAAATAAAAGGTAAAAGCTTCCATTATTAACAACCAAGTGCTTCTTTGGGATATAACTCCAGGTTTGTATCTATGGTTTAAACCATGAGTTCGTCAAAGTAAAAGCAATATTGTTACTGGTTGTAAAGGATGTGGCTTTGCTATCATGTTAACTCACAGTCAGGCTTGCTCAAAATTCTTTATTTATCTGATTATTCCCACTGCAATATTAGCTGGAAAACTGGCTTTAAGCTGGAAGAGCCTGGACACTGGTAAAGAGCTGTCAAAATGCAAGCTCGTGGAAGCTACGAGGCAGACTCTAGCCAGTAATCTCCATCTTCACTGGTGCAATGCTGGCCATGTGCTGCTCTTCCTGTCATGAGGGCAGCATTTTGCAGAGGAGGATGTTCTAACATAAAAGTTTTTCAACTGTTGTGTCAATGTGGACAATCACAAGGATCAACCAGGTAGTTGAAACACCTGAACACATCTGTTCAAAAAGTCTCAAACAGA
Organism: Oreocharis arfaki; assembly: GCA_013398015.1. Taxonomy (NCBI): domain Eukaryota; kingdom Metazoa; phylum Chordata; class Aves; order Passeriformes; family Paramythiidae; genus Oreocharis; species Oreocharis arfaki. The sequence goes on along the minus strand of VZRR01003609.1, from coordinate 475,952 downwards.
CAGGAGTTGCATTATATTGTCAGAAGGCCTAGTTTGGCATAAGACTGATGAACTTAAGGTCAAAGTAACATTAATTAGACAGCATGCACAGGCCAAAATTTCTATTGACTATTTTAAAATGAGATTCAGTATTTCTTGATTACGTTAATGACTCCAATGGTGACTTGTGCTTCTGCTTTTCTTGATTGCTCTTTGAAGTTAATTTAAATAATTCCGCTTCTGAATTAATCTAAATATCCAAAGGTAACATTATAAATATGGGGAAGTACTGGGAAAAATCAATGCATCATCTAATGATGTGTCCTATCCTCCATGATGGGATAAGAACAAGTCAATCAGAGTTTTATTTCCTGTGTTATACACTCAGTATCCAAGAAGTTGTTAAACCATGTTTTGTTATCTATTTCTTTACTAATAATTTCTAACACTGTTTGCTTTTTCACAATTTCTAGATGCTAAACAGATGCTTTTAAAGGGCTGTGAGTCATAACCCCATGATCTCACTCCTGAGTGGTACTAGCCAGCTCTGAAACCATCATTTTACACATGATAATAAGTCTTATTTTTGTTTTATGGTATTTGATATCTATCTACACTAAATATAATGTTTTTATTTTATATCCCAGTGAGTTTTATAAAGTATATGATTCCGTGACAGTGGTCCTCATTTATATTATTATGAAAGTGTCATGAGAAAATTAATTCACTTTAAAAGTCGTACTCCTTTCCAGGTGATTTGCCAGAAAATAGAGTCAAGCCCATTTAAATCAGCATTCTTTGAACAAAATAACCTACAGTATTCTAGAAAGAGCATAAAAATTAAAGCAACAAGAGAAGGAACGCTTAGAATATTCTTCCAGAATCCAGCAGTTTACCATTTGAGGACTTTTGCAACTAGAAGTGAGGATTTTGTATTCAGAACTTCAAGATGAATTTTTCTTCCATTAATTTGTTTGCTTTCCAAATCCATCTAAATTTTCACCATCCACAGACTTCCTTAAAAAGCCCAGAGTGTAATCACTTCTCCATATTTGAAAAAAGAATTTCCATTTTTTTTTTAAATATAGCTCAAATTTTACCTTTCTATCTCTGATCAAAGAATATTTTCTTGGGGTTTTTTTTTTGTCCATGCCACTTCAAATGATTCACTGATATAACAAACCCTTTGCAGTTTTCCCTAGTGCAAAATCAAACTGTTTTTTGGAGAGTTAAATTAAGAAATCTGTGCTATCTTGTTCTTGGAGAAAGCATTTATTTCAATGCTTTGTGTTCTGATAGTACCTCCATATGTTTCAGGGTAAGGATAATGGTCTTTGTATTAGTACAATTCGACAACATATTGACATTCAGTTATTGTGAGAAACTTAGTGAGCATTAAGCTGCAGTATGTGTGTTAGGTAATATGAAAGAGCATGGCACATGGGCATACATGTGAGTATGAGCTGTGCAATAAGGAATTTGATTTCAATGAGCTAACTCCAGAAAATTACAAAAAGCAGACTAAACCCCAGCATTTTTCTTTGAGTTCCTAGGACTAATGAAAACAACATGCAAATGGCTATAAATAATAGGGTAAACAGAAAGTAAAATAATTGCACCTGACTTGAGAAACTAAAGAAAAGTTAAACAACCCACATGAGTTCACAGGATTTAACACTTCAGCTGAATTCTGTTTTCTGATTATATGATCAAGTGATTCTCTCATGCTTTCTGTAATTATTATTTATTGCCACTGTGTCAGAAAAAACGTATTGAACACTGAAAATGTTGTAAACTTTGTTGGGTGATATCTTAATACAAAAGCTTCCAGAGTAAAAGAATTGGGTATGATTATCTTGAAATTGTCTGCTGTAGAGAGTAGAGAGAAAATGGGGCCTTGATATGTGCTCTGTTCTTAGGCATCCTGGAGTACTCACTTCTTAAGAGGGAAATAGATGAGAAATAGTTCTGAAATGAACTCAATTGACCTTGGCAACAGGCACACTAATGGCTCTGGGAGTGGAGAGCAGGGCAGGCTGCTTAATCCTCAGTGTCAGAAAGCAATTAAATCCACTAATTACCAAATTATGTGTTCAAATGCTCAAAGGCAAGCACAAGCAGTAATAATTAGCCATTTTGCAAAGAAATTCTTCCCTCTCTCTCTCCAACTGTTCCTGGGTATTCCCAAAAGATAACATTTTCACACAGGAGCAACTTCAGCTAACTTAATGTCACACTAAATGACAATGATAGCCTTTGCTTTCTCCCTGGAGATGGTACATTTATGATCCCCAAGTGCAGGCTGTGAGACTGGACACTGTGTTTAACGCAGTCATAACCGCTATGGCAATGAAATTTAGATAAGTGAATTTATGGTCAGAGCTACCACTGGGGAATGGAGAGGTAGAGCAATTTCTAGGGTCTTCGTTTTCAAAGGTGAAGAGGTGAAAAAAAGAAAAAAGAAGAAAAAAAGAAAAGAAAAAAGTTGAAAAATATTTCCCAGTCTAACTGTTAAAATAAACTAGTAAATCTTGGGATATTGCAGGAGTGAAAGACCTTATAGTGTCAGAATAAATGTTTGTGGGTTTTCACCTTCAAAGAGGAGGTCATTTTTACCAGAGAGTTTTTGCCATATTCTATACAAAGACAACTAAAGAACTAAGTATTCCCTAGCTGTTCTTTCTGGCATCTTTCCCTAAGCTCTAAGAACTCAGACTGCTGAATTGAGCACATGAAGGGGTTATTGTAAAAGTCCAGTGCACAAGAATAAAACTGGGTTATTTATATGAAAGTTAATCTCTAAGTGTCAAGAACTGGTCAATGCAACATCACCAGAGCAAACTCAGCTGCATTCTTTCCAAGTAAAGCTGTTCTCTAGCAGATTTATTATCCTCTAATACATCACACCAGCAGGCTGCTGGAAAGAGGAAGAGAAAGGGCTGCCCTAGAAACATTTGATTAGCCTTTAATTAACTTCTACTTTGCTGTGGAGCATCCATGTAGTCAGTGAGATGGCATAAAGGAAAAGCGCAAAGGAACACAACTGAGAAATAGCCCCTGCATGTGTCAGCCTGCCACTTGGCTTGCAGATTCCTTTGAACCTTATGCTTTTGGGGTTAAAATGAAGAAAAATTAAATTTCCTGATTTTTACCAAGTTTCTTCTTCCTTT